>JAPMOQ010033694.1:517658-542269 GCA_026543055.1 Argiope trifasciata
CAGTGACAAGAACCATCACTCAGCTTACATCAGAAGCTGTTTGATCTTTTATTATTATAATAGACTCTCATAGTTAGGCTGCCATGCATATGATTGCAAAAACAGCAGCATAACAATTAATATTGCTTACACATTGATACTATTTGGTACAATATCTAATCAAGTTGCAAATTTATTGATTTAACTTTATTTAACCAGTTTCTGGTACTCAATAAATCTAGTTTGATATATATATGTTACTGTGAGAGACCGAAATTGGAGAATGTCGACATTCGCTGGTGAATGTCAACACATACCAAAAACGTTGGTGAAAGACCGTACAATTGATTACATTTCTTGCACTTTCGGACCATCGCCGGTATATGTCGACAATCACAGACAAGCTTTGGTGGAATTTGAAAAGATGATTAAAGAGCTCGAAAAGGAGATAACAGAAGGCAACGTCAACAAAGAGGTGCGGCCTAGAGCACGTTTTGTTTTGCTGGAACACAAGGTCAACAGAGAAATATTGAAATAAGAAAATGCAAATCTGCATTTCTCCTCTCCGGATACGGAGAGATGAAACGCATATTCAAGATTCACCATTAGTGCATTGTGGATGTCGACATTTGCCGGTGTAAGTGAGAAATGAGGATATCTAGCAAATATTTCGGACATACACCAAGCGACTACGTGAATGTTGACATTCACCAGCGAATGTCGACATTCTCCAGATTTCGGACTTTCACGGTAACATATATATATAATATAAGAATAAAATAAAATAAGAAAATATAAGAAAACTTAACAGGTGTCAATAATAAAATTTAAAAAAATTTCAGGAGCACTTCTGGTGAAAACAAGTTTATGAAAATCTGATGGCCACTTTATATGAATGGCTCGAAGAACCAGTTCAGATATATTGGGTTCAAAAATTCAGAAAATGAAATTTATAATTTTTATAAGAGAACTGGAATTTTCATTTCAAAATGCCAAAATCGCAAAAATTATATTTCAAATACTGCCTTTTTAAACTTAATTTTGGATATGTTTGAATTCTTTGTGAAAGAATGAAGAAAAGAAATTTGATGAATATATTATAAGAATCTTTATAATCACCATGAGAACAATTAATAATTGCAAAAATATAACATTTAAAACGTAAAATATCTAAAATTATAGTTTCTTTTGAAAAACTAAATCTTAAAACAAATAATAAAGTTAAAATAATATTACAATAAAGTCGAATTTAGTAAGAATTCACAAAATAAATTAGGATAATTTTAAATTCAGTTAGTTTTTTTCGTGAATGTTTCGTTTCAATTTGGCCTGAAGTTAAATATTTTTATCTATCTAAAACTATTGAATAAATTTGTATTTGAATATTTTCATTTAAAAAAATGTTTTTCACAATTATAATTTATTTCGCTTGCATTAATAAATATTTTTAACCTAAGAGTCTTCATCTGTATATTTCTTTGTATCTGAATTTATCATTAATAAAACAATTCTTTAAAATAAACACATTCTTCACTTTCTGAAATTAGCATCTCAAATTTTTTTTTCAAAAGTTTTGTTATCGAAATTGTTCAGAACTAGATTTATTGAAATTTTATCCTTTTCATTTTTGTTAACTTCGATTATATATTTTCATTTTTGTTTGTTTTTATTTATTGCATGTTTCAAAAGACGGAGTTATGCGAATGATTTGTCATACATCTATACTCTAGAATTCGGAAATTTGAAAAATTATATGCGTTTCAAATTTTATATATATATCTATGTATATAATTTAAGATTTTAAAAACTCGATTACAATTATTTGGTTAAATTTCATTTTAATGAGTTTTGCTTTTATTGAACTCGAGAACGCATTTTTCACGATTCTTTAAAATTTTTAACAATGGTTCATTAAATATATCGAAGAATAAAAAGTATAATAAAAATATTTTAGATAATTCTCTTTGGTTAGAATATTAAGATATAGAAATGCATACTTTATCAAAAAGTTGAAGCTAAAAACACCGTAAAAGCGTGAAGCACTGGACTAGGCTGAAAGAAATTAAATCTCTCATATTTCTTCTTCAAAATTAAAAATCTCAGATTTCTTCTTCGAAATTAAACGTCAACAAAGGAAAATGCTTATTCACTACGTCATGAATAAAAATTCAAAAATTCCAGTTTGTATAATCGATTCACATGTTTTAAATTTTCTATTGACTTCCATTCTTTCGATAAAAAAACATTTTTTACTAGTTAGTTCAATTGTAAATGCATTCTTGTTAACTTCAAAATTTTTATTTTTTATTTAAAAGATATCACCGGGAAGATAAATAGTTTCAAAATACACTTTTATACTTTTCTTCATTAGTGAGTAATTGGAAAGAAAAGTGACAACTTCAGAATAAACTTTACTGTCGTAGTGATATAAAGACTTATATTATATTATTACAAAATCATTTAAAGTTTTGTTATGAGTTGTTACAGTTTACTGACGCAAGAGCCATATTTAGCTATGCTGCTCCAATCAAAGTTTTATTATGAAAATATTTACTAAAAAGCATTTTTCAGAGAAATTTAGATTTAAAACAAAACTTTTATGTGATTTTTATTTACATGATATTATTTTAACAGTTTTTCGTACTTTTTTAAAGAAAAAAATAAGGTCACTTACATAAGTTGATCAGAAAGTTTTTATAATACAGACAATTTGTCATTGTGTCAATATGGTTTTGATTGGATATCTTAAAAGACATTCAAAGGGATAGAAAAAGAATTTTGGAAATGTTCTACAAACAACTTGATTCCTAATTTTAATCTTGAAAGAATTATATATTGTTTGAAGGGAAATTTCATTAATTCTTCTTCACCAAACCTACTCTGGAAATCGCTATATATTTTATTGATAAATGCAACTCGGAACCGTTTGATAGGATTTTGGAATGTTGGAATTGTTCTACAAACAGCATGAATACGCATTTGAATCTTGAAAGAGCTGTGTATTATTTGCAATGGATTTTAGTAATTCTTCTTCTCCAAGCCTAGACTGGGAATCGCCAAATAATATATTGATAAGTGCAATTTGGAATCGTTCTATAAGATTTGTATTGGCCAATTTACTTTGATGAATTCTATAAAATTTTAGGAATATTATTTGCAAAACTGATTTCATCAAAAAGCTAAAAATGATTCGTTTGATATTATGACGACGATGGTATTTGCACCGATGAGTTAAATATTTTTGAAACAAATTACATTGTATAGTAAAAAAATATACGAATATAGTGAAAGGGCAGAAAATAAGCCATTTTATTAATAAAACACATTAATTGATATGACATCTATCTAACCAAATCATATTAACGAGGAAGCTCTTATTTATATTTTGAAGCTTTTCGCATTTAATGTTTCAGCAAATCTATATTAGTAACAGCATCTAGAACTTTTATCAAGATATCAGAAGAGACATTTTATAGTGTTTATATCGACATCAAATTTGTAGTACTTCTCTCATTTATAAATTTCCTTAATTATGTAATCCTTTTTATTCTATTACGGTTGACAAAATGGAATAAAAATGAAAGCTGTTTTATAAAAATGTCGATCTGCAAAGTATTTTTATTGATGCAAAACTCTTATATAGATAAAATTAATCTAGCATACCATTCTTGTGCACAATATGCTATTTTTATGATTATAAAATTCATATATCGCTAAGGGTTTCAACAATAGAATCAAAATGTCATACGTTTTGAAATATATGTGTTTTTGAAAACATCGTTTTGATGTAGAGCGACGATATACTGAACTATTCTATCACACATAATTAGCTAATTCAAAATTATTTCCATAACCGTAAACAGCTATAACTATTGAATAAATATTGATAACAGAAATAAGATTAACAGAAAGCTCAAGGTTCTGTTTGTTGTCGAACTAGTGCCGTATATCGAAATCTGCCACGTACTACACCAAAAATCTACTTTTAAAGAAAAAAAGTCTAAAGGAACTTTGAAATCTTTTTCTACTATTCGTATTTTCTTTTTACCTCTTATGGTATAGAGTTATGTCTGTCTGTATTTGGAGCAAACAATTTGTCATGCCTTTCGTAAAGAAGTAAAAGTTTTAATAACTGTTTACTAAAAATATTATAAACCTCTTATACTTTATATTATATACCTCATTGTATTACAAACTGCATTCTTTAGCAAGAGATATTTAAATTTACAATGGAAAGTTAAATTGTTTTAGAAGCTATCTTTTATAGGTAAAAATGGCATGCGTTTGTATGAGAGAGTTTTAAGTATCTAAGGATTTGAATTTTCACATATCATTTCATAATATGAAATTCTCAAGACATGATTATACAAATTTTGGGGGAAAATATTGCAGCTTTTTTATGTATTAATGTTGAAGCATAAGAGTTTTTGTTCTAGTAATCGATGACACAAAACAAAAACTTATATTTAAAAAATTTGGTAAGTTTTTTATGAAAAAGTGTTTTTCTTTCTCATAGATTTTATATATAAAACTATATATATTCGTAATATATTACTGTTCATGGAGCTGCACTTATTACATAACTATCGAATATTCAATATAATTTCAATTTTAGGTACTTTTTAGCCTTTAAAGTAAATTATACAAGAAACATATAGTTGGCTTTATATATATATATATATATAGTGAGAGAGAGAGAGAGAGATAATATTCGAAATTTATGAAGTTTAATTCATTTAATGCTGCATTATCGAATGGAAAAAAATATTATTTCTCCATCTGTATCTCTGTATCAAAGGCTTAAATACTTCCAAAATTGAGAATTATTGGGAAAAAAATCATAGCAGTTTCAACATTAAATGTAAGCTTTTCTTCCCAGAAGAGCCCATTTATGGCTTCATATAAATTTTCTGTGGTATCACAGAAAAGACACGTTTGAAATCAATCACTTTTATCAGATCGATATGCCTTTTACTTCACACTTGCGATAACTCTCAAATTAAATACTTTGTTTGAAAATCTCTCAGAAAGAAAAGAAACATTTTTAAAATAAGAAAGTGATATAAATTTTGCTCTCTCTCTCTCTGCTGAATACTGGTATAATAACTATCACTTTAACAAGAAAAAGTGTATATTGATAAAAGAACTAAAAAAATTAAACTTTTATTGAAGATTAACATTATTTGAATAATACAGAAAAATTACAAACCACTTTTTAATGCGTTATGAATAGGTTTGTACTTCTCTTTGCCTAAATAAATCAAAAGTGAACTTTATTATGAATTTTCTTGAAATAACAATAAACGACTTTTTACTTTTATTTGTAATTTATTCTACATCTTGTCAAAATTATTTAATTCCTGAATAATATAAAATTGATGCTAATTTTATAGCATTGAGAACTCAGTAGATAATTTTATCTACGTTTGAGTTTCTTATATTATTTAATATCACCAGTGATGTAGTTCATAAAACCTAATTAGATGAGTATATAAACGTATTTTTTCTATTTGAATAGTGATGTCTCAATTAGCTTTTACGCATTAAATTCAGTGTTATGTTTGAGAAAAAATTCTATTTTTTTTAAACAATGTACAGCATGAATTTCAGTTTTCATGATATTTGTGTCGCTTTATTCCTAAAATTCATTAGTATTTAAGATGTCAAGTATGAAATTTTCGGGTGAATGGTTTCCCAAAAATAATTATTGTGCAAATGTTCAATGAAATATGTCATTTTGATAGTACTTATGCTTTTAAATGGTTTAAATATAAATTATTTAAAAATATTTTGATACAATTTTTCCCCAAAACCTTTTCAGTTGTCTTTACTTTGATATAAATAGCAATATTTTATTTAAAACATTTTAAAAACGCTACACACTCATGGAAAATAAAATATTTAATAATCTCTTAAAAGAATAAGCTGGAGAATTATACAACCAATCATAACAACAATTTGTCTATATATCTGTGATATAATGGAGAAAGAATAGTTTATGAGCATGAATTTTAGTTTTTATTCTCTGGTTGTCACAAGTCCTAGTTCATAAACTTATGAACTGATGTGAGTTTTATCAAGGAATGATTTTGTTGCTTTCAAACTAAAGGACTTGTTTTTTTTACTAAAGGCGTTTTTTTTTCAACCCAAGTAGTACACAAAAGTAGACCTGTTTGTCTTGCAAATCTTCCAAGATGTCAATTTGTCCTTAATTGAGGATAAGTTAGATTTTTACCGAAGCGTTCCAAGATCTCTTTGATAATCAGAAGATTATCCCTGATCATGAGTCAAGGACTTATGGATTTATAAAATGTTCCAAAGTAAAAAGGAATAAAAATCTCACAATCTGTGTGATACAACATCATTTTTTTAAAACTCTTATCTCATTTGCATATTTATATTTAATCTTGGACACGATAGCGCTGTAACAAAAAGTTATGGTATATGGAACCAGCTACCGAAGTCTTAACAACTCTCAATAAAACATAATTTTTATAAGTTTGTAATATGCATTATAATAACTATATATAGTTAACGCCTTTTTATTGTATGGGACAAAAAATTGGAATAATTTGTTGTGTAAAATGCCTGTAATTATTTGGTAATATTAATATCCACCTTGATAGTTACGCTAGCTCTATTTGGGAGCGGACTTCGTAATTTTTAGTCCCTGTCAGATGATAAGGACGACATCTCAGTAGTCACTCCACCCTTCAAGCTTCCTCTCTACACATAAAAAATATCTGAATTAATAATATTAGTTCAGAATCTCCATTATTTTATCCAGCTGACAAACAACAGACAAAAGTTTTTTAAAAACGCAACACTATAGGTGTATAAAACGTAGGATATAATTTTACTATCTTATTTGTAGATTTGTTTTAACTGATAGATATAATATTTCCATGGCTAATACGCTGATTTCATGTAAGAAACACAAGTAAAAATTATGAATCTAATGAACGAAGTTCGGTACGCAATGTTGATGTCAAAATTTATATAAAATTTTATTAATGAAAACAGGTAGAAATATTATTCCCACTAATATTATGTAAGTGGATAAAAAATGTATACCCTATCCTCTTCATTGAACCAAAAAACAAGTATAACCGGGTTACTTAACGATCGATGTTAAGGACAGCTCACTTCTTCATGCTAATATATATACATTTTAATAGAAGAAATTGCATTAAGAAATAAATTTTACGGTTGAAAACGGCAAATGAAATGAAAATAATTCAAATTCTTCCTATTGTTAATCAGCTTTTACTACTCCACCATTAATCGAATATGACTGAAGTTACTGGAAGATGCAAAAATATTGACTGCGTATCTTCATTTCGTAAGTATTAAAGAGCTACAGAGACATGAGTATGTTTAAGAAGCAATAGTAACGATTTGGACGATACTAGCAGTTGATAATATTAATTAGTTTCAAAGACTAAGGTCTTTCGATACAACTGGGTTTGTTTTAGATTTGTGCAATCTGCTCATGTTGAAACTTCACAAAAAATATCAAAAATAACTCGAAAATTTTATGAGCATAAAAATACTTTCTAGATCTTCAACAAGTTCAAGTGGAAATTTGAATTTATCAGTATTAGGTGTTTTTTTCAATTTCATTATCATGGTTGTATAAAAGAATTGAAGAAAAGATTAAAAATGTAATCCTCAATATAAATTAAGACTGTTTGAATAACCTATTTCTTTCTTTCATTTAAATATTGAAAAGAGTGAATTGAATTATTCCCTGTTGATCATATATACTTTAATATTATTACATCGATTCCTTGATAAAATGTAATTGTATTAATTAATTTTTTAAATTATTTAAATCTAATAAATACAATCAGAACTACTTGTAATAAAATTGTATTGATTCTCAAATTTGAATTGCCTAAAGCTAGGAGGGATTGAAAATTTGAGGTATCTTTTGAAAGCACAGAGTTTTGCAAGGAAAAAAGAAACAGTTTCATCTTTTTCAAGTCACTGACATGTAAAATCTGAAACATTTTTCCCATTAAAGAAGCATAATTTCCTTTATATGGATATTTATTAATAATTGAACTATCCTTCAAAAACAAGGCAATTCATTAGAACAAAATAGTGGAACTGTTAACATGGGAATTAGAGAAAATAAACTTACCCCATTAGGGGACAGATAGATAAAGCAACTGTAAAATCAAATACAGTGATGATATAGTTAAATTATATTAATGTCTCATTTTAAAGCCACATGGGCATAATTAAAAACAAACAGTTTTTAATCAAAGTCAGATGACGAGAAAACTCTACCTTTATCTCTTTTCTCCAAGCTTCCCCAACACACAAGGGCGAGAACAACGTTTCATGTATTATTTCTGCACAGTTACATTGAAATGTTACGTAAACATCAATCAATATCGATAAAATCGAATCTAAGCCGGTCACTATATGCTAAATTAAATCAATAATAAATTAGAGGAATGAAAATATATCTCTAGAAATAGAAATCCATTAATAAACAGGTAGATGTATTGCTTTCATTCATGTCAAGATGCGTAGTTTCAAAGTATTCGAGATATGTTGCTTATCCATTTACATGTTATACGTATATAATATTTTTTATAACAATGATAAACGAATCAGCGCAATGAGTTCTTTTCAATGATATCACTTTAGCATAAAAATAACTTCTCCAGAAAAATTTTTGCATTGTAAATCGATATATTTTTTTTCAATCTTAGCCGTTGCTGTCGTCAGAAAAAAAGTTGTCAGCTTCATTCTTTTTTTTTCTCCCAGTACAAATCCTTTGATATATGTTGCTTCGAAATTTTTGCAATATTATTTTTAAGAATTCATAAGGATATGCTTGAAAACAAATAAGAGCGCTCCATTCAAGTTTCAAGCAACACGTGAATAGGATATGCTTTTGATGAAGCATAAAAAAACGTAAGGGTACTCCGCCCTTGTTTTAAAAAAGAGTAGAATGTTATAACACATCACTTTTTTTGAATAAAATTATCAGAGATCTCTTACTTTACGAATATCATGAAAACTTTCATTGATTCTCTAACTGCGAATTTTGCAGACTATTTCAGAAAGATAAAGATGTTTATTTATTAATGAGTACTTTCTTCTTTTAAACTGTAAATGTATCATAAAATTTTTTATTAATAATTTAAAAATATTTATAAATCAGCATTTTATTTTTTAAAATGTACAATAGGCTCTTTTATTAACAGCATTTTACTTATCTAGACTATCCTATTACATAATGCCACAATTATATAAAAAATATTTAGTATTTTAAGATGTATTTTTCAGTATGATTCTCGGATTTTTATATTTTTTGTATCAAAGTAATTGAATCACATTTTTGAACTGCAAATTCTTATAAATTTTAATTTAATTACTGATCTTGATTTGAAATAATTACTTTTGCACATTAAAGCGCTGCTTTTTAATTCATACCATTTTAAAATTGGATTTCAGAAAACATGATTTTCCAAAACGGAGAATTGATAAATGCGAGTTATTGTTCTTAAAACAAATTTATCTACATAAAGAGAAATAGTCAGATATATCAATCTGATGCTTTTATTTTCTAATATGAAATGATTTTTTTAGCTTCAATAATATATTTTATTTATGAAATTTGGTTAAAAGAAATTTATTTTGAAACGCTCTTTAAACCGAAAAAGTTTGATTCTGAAAACATTCAATAGCTTTAGATGCATATAGTCTGTAGTATAATGGCAATTAGCAACTGTTGAATTCAATGAAAACTGTTGAATTGAATTTATTTAACAATTTGATTTTTTAATATAAACTATTATAAAAAAATTCCTTTCAATATAAATGTACTAATTGAATTTCCTGTTATAGAATAAATAGAAATTCATTATATTTATTCTTTATAAAATACGCATAAATAGAAATTATTTTTTTAATAAAGGAATTGAGTCGCTCTTTATAATTGTAATGACAATCTACTAATAATTGATTTCAAATACTTCTGTAATTTTGTAGTAAATTTATTTTTTAACGAACTTTTAATTTATTTTATCATTTCTATTTAATTTAATTTGTTTCCTTCTTCTAAAGGCTCAAATTTTATATTGAACTTCCTTTTTTACTGATACTTAATAATTTAGAAAGTTGCACAGTTACATAATTTCTCAGGCAATGCACAATTTTTATAAATTATGACCCAGTATGACAACTAACTAACTAAATAAACTTGATTTCCTGTTTCACCGACTGATTCTGAATTTAAAAAATATATACGTATGGGTTTAAGATTACAAAATATTTATAATAAAGAATAAGAAATTAAAAATTTAAAAGAAAATTATAAAATAAATAAAGCAAGATTTGAATTTTTGTGCATATTAATGCGTTTTTGACTACTTTTATGGGATTAATTTAATTATAGCCATTAATCTGAGCACATTAAAAGAATTAAGTATAAAAATGAAATTTTCGAGTTGTCTAGCTCATGAAATTAATACAAAATGATTTTGATGAATATAAATACGAATTTGACTATACAAACTCTCACTATTAATCAATTTCCTGTTAGAGGCATGGTAAAAATAAATCAATAATGACTGAAGAACTTATATTAAGAAAGTTTTTTTATTAAGAATATAGCAGTACATTTTTATTAAATATTCAGTAGTAAACCTTAAGATCACTAACAGTTTGAATCCACTAAAATAAATAATAATCAAACATAAAAATTTCTAGTTATCTGACAAATGAAATGATAGCCATAATTCGAATTTGATGAGTTCAAAAATCTTCCCATAATCAATTGATTCCTGGAGATGAAGTAAAAATCAATCAATAATGACGGAAGAATGATGTTGTGAAAAGGTATTAATCAAACATTTCAGTAGGAAAGAAACCACTTTCGAAATAAGTATTACCTGGCGAGTAGTTTGTCAATTTAAAAAGCAACACGACCGAAGATTAAGTGAAGCTGACATAGGTTCTTCCAAAACGTTAAAATAAAAAACGCTCAACAGCTTTGGTAAGGGACTCAATTTCCGAAATGTGTTTACGTGCACGGATATATTTCGATGACAAATTGTGAGTTAGTCTTGGGAGATGCAGCGGAAAATATGCCCATTCGAAGCATCACTCAACTTCATCTACTTCTTTCCGCATTATTTCGAAGTAGAAGGCTTGTCGTTACTGCTGTTTTTTCATCTTTTGTTGTAGTATCAAATGGTACTTCCCAATAAAATTTTAATGATTATAATTTAATCAGTTTATATTATAAAATCATATGACCATTCGAGGTATCACTCAACTTCACTTGCTTCTTTCAGCATTATATCGAAATAGGACAATTATCGCTACTAAGTTTTTAGCTTTGGATGTAATATCAAATGGTTATTGATAATAAAATTGTAATAAATAACATTTAATCAGTTTATTTGAATAAAACTGAATTATGTTAAACAGAGTATGAAGCTTTAAGACAGGAATAATAAACAAAAATTCGAAACGCATACAACATTCTTATCAGATAGAAGGTTATCAAAATGGAATAAAAGTCAATAAATGAAACACTAATATGGTTAATATCATCTAAATTTTGTTTGAATGAATTCATAAGTATGGGAATCAAGTTACTGGTATAAAATTGTCGATTAAATTGGTATTCGAATTGGCATTGGTATTTATGACCACGGAAAATAAAAATAAAATAACTACAGAACTGAAATTTGAAATGTGCTTTTTATATCAACTTTATAGATTTGAATGTAATTCGGGATAATATCTGTCAAGGTAAGTGCGTCCATATATATGAGGGGGTTATAAGTGAGAGACGCAATTAACTAAACAGATAAAAAAATTTATATTTCTTTTGCTGAAAATGCAAATCTGCGTCAAATTTTGACTAAATTCCACACATTGCTAATTCTTCCTCGATTTGTTAACTCCTTAGCTCTGAACCTGATGAATAAAAAATCCAGTAAGCTGCATTGATCAAATTTGGCATTTATTGATATTAGTTAAATGACACCAAATCGTAGATCAGTCAATATTTCTTACTCTTTAGATGAAAAGAATAAGATACAAAATACAATTATAACTTAAATTATTGTTAATAAAATCTAATTAATCATATCAAATTTTATATATATATATATATATATATATATATATATAAATATAAAATTTGAATGTACCATGTATTTAATATCAACAGTTTTATAACGGAAAAAATTGAAATCCGTTCACGACAATTTTTTCCAATTGAGTTATTTGAACTGAGTAAATGAAAGTCCAATCCTTCGTTTTGAAAGAAAATTTATATGTGCTTAAAATGATCTAATTCTATGTAATATAGCACGATAAATATTTTTATTTCATTAATAAAACTAAACATAAATTTATTTTATTGCCGAGTCTTTTTTTTTTCGAAACTCTATCCCACATTTTCTTAATATAATGGGTCTTTATTCCTTATTATTTGTGCCACAAAAAGATAAAATCTTATTGATACAAATAACTGAGTGGAATAAAATTGCTTCTGTGAATGAATAATATACCCTTCAGCAGAAAAAAAAGCGTAGAACAGGGTTGCTAAGTGAAATAGTATGTTATTTTTTGAAGCATGAAGTGTGACCTTTTACTTTTTCTGTAACGATGGAATTTAGTTTTTCTCGAAAGATTTCTTTTCCATGTTATTTTCATCAATAGTATACTTTAAAGAAATAGTAAAAGTAAAGATAATTTTCAAAGACTTTTTTTCAATTTTGAATGGAAACTGAAAAAGTGCTCATTTCCAAAAGTTCGACTTTTGGATATGATAATAAAAATTTACTTTTCTGTTCTAATATTATTTAACTATATATCGCTCCTACATATTCATTATTATTTTTATGAAAAATAAAATAATAATTAAAGTAACATCTTAAAATAGCGAAGAAGGTTTATCAAATTCTTGCTGTTATTTTATAATCTAAGAAGAGTTTACTAATTCCTTTTTCTCAAATATTTCAACGAATGGTATGAGAAAGAGAAAAACAAACTTTTAAAGCTATGCAAAGATAAACTATTTGAATCCAAACTATATGTAATCAAAAAGCATTAATTAATCTCTAAGCTTTAGAGACAAATCCAGTTTGAGAATTAAATCCATATATCCACCTGCTGATCTCAGTATGATTACACAAATTTTTACAAACCACAAAAAGGAAAATTCATATGTGATCTGAACCCCAAAAACTGTAGATTTTCATTGAATTTTGAACAAAATTTGTGTGGGAAGTTTTTTTAAGTGCACTTAAAATTAAATTTTTGTAAATAATCTTATTTCTAGAATTCAGGATCTGTATCAAGTTTAGAATTAAGTCTGTAAAAAGATTAATTATTTATACTTCTTCTATTCATGCGCCTATGAACGAAATAATTCAAAATACTGCAAAATGGGTTAGTGAAATATCGTAAGCAGCCTTGGAACTAAACCATTTTTATTTTTTAAATAATAAATCAATTATTCGATGGGGAGATGTCCAAAAAGCTCAAAAATGACATATTGGAGACGTTTTAGCGGAATTTGAAAGTAAAATTCGATTGAAAGATTATTTTGATTAATATATAAGCAAAAAAAATCCCGTATATAAACATAGGTTTTATTTTCAAAGCTAGCATACACTTTTTGAGAAATATCATCCGTCGTGCTACTGAAAATCGGCTGTAATCGAAATTCACAATTTGTGTACGACAGGCTATGCCTAATCAATTCGAAGGCAAAAATTATAAATAAGTTTATTTAAAAAACAATCTATTTTCTTTAGAACATTTTTGTGGTTTTAAAAAACATTCAGGAACATTGATAATTTCCGTTTTTAAATTATACGTAAAAATAAAGAAAACAGTTATCATTAAATATTAATATCTGAAAGTAAAGAAAACAGCTGTCATTAAATATAAATATCTGAAAGTCATCAAAGATTTAGAATTGTTCTCTATAAATTGAATTATATTATATAATGTCTGTATACTTATAATCTTCTACATATTGTTATTTAATCATGAGGACTTTCCTAAGTTATTTTACAAATACGAGAGCCTCGGTTATTTTGATAGGATTTATTGAGGAGGATGAGTCCCCAATAGGTTCATAGATGGGTCATCCTGCTCAAAGATGGATGGAAACAATGGAGGAATGAAGTCTTCAATTTCCTTGTATCTCCCTAGTTATTCCTGATTGAAAGATTATTCAAATAAGATAAAAACTACCTCTTCATAATGATGAATTTTTGTGCTAAAAGTTTTTTTTTTATCTGCTATCTATATGATTCGATAAACTACTCATAAATAATAAAAAAAGATTAGGCTTTGTTATTAAACTCTTAACAAAGGTGCGTTGTTATTGTAATTCATATGCAAAATTTTTTTATGGCGTTATAAATTCTGAATGGGCAAATAATAAGGATACATTAAATAAATTTTCATCAACTTGCCATCTGAACTCACAATTGTATCATCGTTTTTACTATAGTATCTTGTTTTAAATTATTGTATGTTACTACTCTTTCGTATTTTAAGTTATTATATCTGTTTTACGGATAAAATCTAGGGTATGTATTTTTATTGAATGTTATTGCATAACGAAGGAGAAAATAAAATAATAGATATCAAAGTTGTAGACCTCTCCTAGTTAAAATATTCAGGAATTATATCAATGAGTGTAATAACTCAAAAGGAGGTAGACAAAAGTCATTTGGATGTACTCCTTACATAAAAAAGAATAATTTTGACGAAATAACAGGAAGCTGCCTGTGCCCTAACACAATAACTGAAAAATGCACCGGACATTATGAATAAGAAATGGCAAATGATTTTATCTACAAAATTACAGATGTGTATGAAATATTGAGCCAGACCTATCTTCGTATTGACTGTGTATTGGTAAGTCAAATTCTTCGGTATGTGAATGCGATAACTCCAAAAATGCAGCAAACTCGGATGATTTTTTGTAAACTATCTTTGTAACCTTTTGTTTATTTATTTTTACTTAATAGAAAATGTACATAACATAAAGAAAATTCCATAAAAAAAGACCTAAAAATGAAAATTAAGTAAATAAATGCAGTAAAATCTCTAAGTTGTGAATCATAAAAATACTTTTGAAAAATAACAGAAGTTTATTGAACATTGAGATTTAAAAGCATTAAAACACAGAGATCTAAATTTGGAATATATTCAATCCTAAGAATATTTAAAGATTACAAATAAATATTGTAAATCCATGGGAAAGTTAGGCTCAAATTTATCCAGCTGCAGAATCCCTGATGTGGTTTTGTCCATGTACAGGAGAACATGATAATTCGAGCCTGATATGAACAATAACAATAAAAAATTGATAATAATAATAAATGAATTAAAATACAAAAAATTAAATTAAGAATTTTTAAATTTAAAAAATTAAAATTAATTATAATAATATTAATTAAAGTGAAATTTTTATGTGGTTTCAGAATTTTATATCTGCTTAAAATTCTGCAGATAATAGGTCAAAAGATAAATAGATATATTATGCTAATAACCAAAATCTTTTCTCGTCTTTAACGAAAGAAACTTGTTTAAGACAGGAATATTATTTCAGACTTGATTCCTAGGTAAACCATGAGTTTGATCACTTATATTATAGAATACACCATAAAAACCAATAATCCTCAATCGAACGGATAGTATTTTTCTCAAATCATTATAAAACTTTTTTCTATTTAAACATTGAAAAGCAATGTACAGCAAAAAAAGACTTTAGTTACCGCACAGAGTTTTTTCCTTTCTTTTCTTCTTTCAAAATGATATCCTTTTGTTGGAAGTTTATCGAAGTGTTTTAAATGAATTTTTTGATGAGTGATTCTCAAAGGAAAAAATATATATTTATGAATAAAAAACTGAGTAGGAGGGTATTCAAACGATCGAATTTGCAAATAAGCTGCGTGGGATGGAAGGAAAGCAAGGAGGTGAAATTTCGAATGCTTAAACAAAATGTATCAAAAGAAATATGACTTGAAGTTCTGGGGTGCGTAACTTGAGTATCTGAAAAATCACAAAAATGTCGCCTATTCAAATAAAAGTATAGACTTTTATATAAAGGGATATCATATTAAACCATGCACCATGAATTTTTTTGAATTTTACAATTAATACCAACTTCTGAGGGATTTCTTTAAAAATAAAAATAAAACTCCTGCGAATCCAAAATCTTTTTGCTAATGATAAAGATTTAGTTGTATTCAAATGTGAATTTAAATAACAAACATACAGGTGATTATTTTCAGCACCTTTTTTTAATGTCATTATTGTAAAACTAAATAGTTGTTCTATAAAGGATGTAGCAGATTAAATTAATAATGTAAGCAATGCGAGAAATTAAAAAAAATTATGTACTTTGTAAGTTTGAAAAAAAGTCACGAAGTTTTACGCACTGAAGTGAGAAATTTGATAAAACATTTGGTTTTAAACATAGAAGCAAGATTAAATAAGATTTAAAAATACATTATAATCAAACTGTATATTTTAAGATATTTCTAATAATTTTTAAGGAGTAATTTCAGAAAGCTGTGCATAATATTTACTATCACCAATACTGTATAATGTAAGGTTTTATATTTTTATATGCAGATGATATCATAAGTGAATAACTATATCATTATTTATGTTATAATTTAATTTAATCAATATAATACCAGTAATTTCGAAAAGTAATTTACATATTGCATGACTATGTCAAGCATACTGTCGTAAGAAACTTCGCAAGAAAACCGGTCAGAGAATTTATAAGAAAGTAATATACCAGTTAAAGTATACATAATTGAATTAATGGTGCCAAGTTACACTAGCTTAAAAATTCGGTTTCAAAAAAAAAATACAAGTCAAAAGTCGTACAGAGCATAATTCGATAACGGCAAAAAGGGCGGATATATACAGCAAATCTTTGGGACGCTTAAAATAAATTTTCAAATATCTTGTCACATGAAGCTATACATACATCACATATTCCTATACAAGCAAAAGAATATTGTGCTATTATAAATGCATTCCTGTTGCACATGTTTTATTACTGATTTGGATTTTTATGTGTGATTATGTTCCCTTAAAATCTCTAGGTGGCCTTTGTATATATGTAAAAACACAAATCCTATGATATATGGATATATGTCGTCATTATTATATATGTTTTATTTAAATTTATTATGGTTATATATTCTCATATAAAATTAGCATTAGAAGTAGAAGCTGTGAAATTTCAGAGAACTGAATATTAAAAAAAAGATTTGTAGCTTAATGAATTTTATATCTTATTGATACCAAAACAGTTAAATTATTTAAAAGTCTTATCCTTTATCTAAAACTATTTTTATCTAAATTTATTTCAGAATAATTTCAAATACACAAATTTAACCTTCAAAACTTTAGCAATAAGATATATATAAATTGTAACTTAAACAAAGTTGATTTGTGATTTACAATGTCAAATTCCTTCTGTCACATTTACAATTCCTTCTGTCAAACCAGTAGTAATGGGAAACCTAACCGTTTGAGAATGTATCAAATGAAATCGATGATTTGTTTAAAGCAATCTGATCAGTGAATCAAATTCAAATTTAAAAGATTAGTTGACGAATTCTTATTTAGGTAAAAAAAAAAAATAAGTGAATTAAGGCACCAGCTATTCAATGTTGAAGGATAGTTGAGGAATCATAAATTAATATTCAAAATTCAATTTTTCCAAATTAAAAAAAATCAGGAAAGAATCTGCTTTCCGTTAAGAAAAGACCAAATCGAAGAAGTTTCAGTTATTTATTATAATATTCGGCTCTGTTACGCTATTCAGAAAATATAAACAGTCATTAGAACTGAATTAAAGCATGAAAATATGAACAGCAGCAATCATGAAAACTTAATTAAAGCATAAAGAATGAAAACATGAATTAAATCTAAAGCAGCAAGAATGTTATTCTCTTGATTTTCTCATAAAATTCTATAATATGTCGTATGTTTCGGGGTATAACTCCTTAGTGATTAAGCCATGTACTTAGCACACTTTCCATTGAGGAAAGAGTGCTCACTTTGATACTAAGATATTGTGACGTGATTTAAACGAAACCAGCAGTCACTGCATTTGGAGGACTGATATCCCTGAAAAAAAACCGGTTACAGCGAATTATAATAGGGACTCCCTACTCAAAACAGTCATAGTCGACCTGCGCTTTAATCGTACCTGGGAAGGTATGAAACTTTGCTATGTAGCAACAAGCATAATCATACCACTACTGTAGAGCCATCCAGCGAAAAGAGAACCATCTTATTGGTTCGATCTTCATCTCCATACTTAAGGTAACTCTCAGATAGAAAATAGTGAAGTATCAGTATCACATACTAATTCAGGAGAATTTCCCTGAAACATTTTGTCTAAATGTTTTTACATAATTTCAGTATATAAATCCCAAACATATTCCATCTTTCTAGCTCTTTGCATTTTTGTTTCATTCATCTTTCTAACAGACAGTAGTCATTCTGTAACTGAAATTTTCGAGCACAGAAAAACTGGAGCTCCATCAAAATCTAGAGTTTTTAGCTGATTTCGTTATTTGCTTCGCATTTGAGAAAGTAAGAATGGACAAATTGGGCAATTTTTTAATTTCCTTTTTCGTAACACATAATTCTTTCAAACGATTCTCTTAGAATTCTACAAGAACTGATTTAATCCTTTGAATATCAAATATGTTTCTTTAAAAGCAATTTAATTCTGTTTCATTTAGTTGCACATTTCAATAAGATATTTATCTTTTTCTGTCTATCATACCCATGATAGAATGCTTAAAAAGAGTTTCCTTGATTCTCTGAGTAGTATCCGCGTTTTAATTCAAGATTTCATTTGGAAGTATTTTCACCTGTCCAAGTTAACTTGGGCAACTTGCAGATGAAGTTTCTATTTTTTTCTTCCATTAATGATCAGCTGTGGACTTGGACAGTGTCCAGAACAAGGCACACGTTACTTCCCAGGAGTTGTTAACAAGAAAGGAAAATTTCTTTTTCTTTTATTCTAAATTATTGCAAAGTCTCCGGTTGTAATTGCTTCCGTATCTTATTTCAAAAGTGTATCTGCATTGAATGATGAGGATTGAATTAAGTGATTTATACTTTCATATTTTATTACAAGAGCTTAGAATGTTAGACTATATGCATAAAATTGGAAATTGCAAAATATTAGTCAAAATTCAGTAATTAAGTACTGAATCCAAGTTTCAAAAAAGAGACACTCTATAATTCTGGAAACTTAATGCTTTACTTTGAAACATTTTAAGCTTTAAAGTTAGTAAATGTTATTCTAAATAAGTCAGAGTCACGTGATTAATGACTTTGTTGTTTCGACTAATTGCAAAACTGCAACTGCATTAGCTAAAATTCTTAAGCAATTCAACTTAACGGTAAAAGCTAATTTTAAATTTTATTTCCTGAAACACTGCTCATAAATTTTTAAACTGCATATTTGAATAAAAAATAATATTCTTGAAAATGAGTAAAAGTTGTAAATAAGTATAATCGCATTAATATTACTGAAATACAGGCATTTAGTTTTACTAATCTTGCTTCGAGATAAGTTATTTTTAGTTACATTTGAAATATATTCACTAGGCTGAAGTAGTTTCAGGAATTTGATTCAATAGTCAAAAAGATTTCAGACTGTCAAAATTAAACTGAATTAAAGTAATTGTGACCTTATTTGAAACCTTTTGATAAAAATATAATGCCTATCAATTTTTCGTCTCAATGAAAATTACGCAGATGAAAATGCTCTATAAAGCAGTAAATAAATATTATCACATTTATATTATTTATGTCCTAAAACGTATTGCAATTGATTTTATTTCGAGATACTTCGTTCTTTTTTTCACATTCGGAACATCTTCATCCAATTAATATAGCGTCTAGAAAATGATCTGATTGTCAAAGATTTGCCTTGAATGAGATTCATTTCTATCATAATTGATCAGGACTAAATCAAAATTAAGAATACAGTTTGAGATATTGTTTCATAATTTAATCTTTCTACTGAGATAAAATTGAAAATTCTGAAAGGTAAGAAAATAAAAAATGAAAAAAAAAAAAAAAATGTTAAAAACAACTGTTTCAAAACTTTTTAATTGAAATTTTTCCCTAGTCATGGATGTTTTTTTCCTTGGAAGTTATGAAAAGAAAAATTTTCGTGGAAATTTTCACACCCTAATTCTTTCGCTGGTTTAACGATAAAAATATTTTTGCTGAGTATGAATGATTTATACACGTAGTATATATACATGAAGTGTTAGTTATCTTGATCAAATAATTGATTCGTTAGTGATTAACGATAGGCATACTGTTCCAGTTGAAAAAAATGCTTTAACTGAAGAGAAAAAAATATTTTAATCAATAAATATATTTCTTAAAAAGCAATGAAATCCAACTTTTTATATAAATATCTAGACCTTGTCGATCATATTTATCACAATATTCTTGATACTCTAACATTTTGAACAAAAATAAAACCAATTCTCTGTTACTAAAATTTACCGAGTAACGAAATGTTGAAAATTGCTATTTCTGACAAATGTTACAGCTTAAGTCGTGACCCAGAGAAGAGATCTTAAGAGATCATTTTGCAAATTGAAATTATGAATTACTGTTTCATTAAACTTAGATGTTTTTGTATACTTTGCATGAAGAAACATTCTATAACTTTGAAAACATTGTTTATATTAAGTATTTTGTCAATTAATCTTTTCCTTTTGATTTTTCATCATTTATAATTTAATTGCTTTGTTTGGAATATCCTAGGAAATTCAGAATTTGCATTTCACAGGATTATGAACTTTTTTTGTGCTCAAAATTAAAAAACCACACTTCATGTTTGAAATTAAACATTTGACACCAGAAAGGAAACTAAGAGAGCTCCATTGCTCATTAATTGAATTATTACTTATGTGTAAGTTGCTTATCTATTTTATACGTTTCTAATTGAATGTATAAATAATTGATAAAAAATTAAAATGACATTTTTATTCTCATTTAAAAGTTTTACTTATTCAGTTTTTTAAAATACATTTATATACTATCCATATTTAGGTTAAATAGATATAGATGGAATAATTTCAGTCATAAAACAATTCTTTTTTACTGTCTGTTGCAGAGTGTCAACAGTTTTTATTAAATGTAACCCACATGAGCGAGGAACCTCACAAGAAGTTAAAATTTATAATTTTTCCGAAATACATTCCAAGCATTCTTTTTTCTCCTGGAATTATATGTTTAACGGCTTTGAAATTATTTATTGATCCAAGGTAAGAATGGTCACCTTGTAAAAAACTTTATGCCGGTATTTAGGAGTGTAGATACAACTTGATGAAATAAGTGGTTGTTGTAAATTCCAAATTATTTTACTGAAGAAGAAACATTCCATTGAACTGATGAAAGTAACTGACATTTTAGGCAGTTAAGTAATTCTTCAACCAATGGCTATTTATAGGATGAATGTAATTTTGAGCCTAAGTGAGAAGACTAAGAAGTTACTGTAGCTGACTCCTTTCTCTGCAAACTTCCGATCTATTCAAATGGGACGAAGTTGGATGTCGACAGATTTAACGGGTCTAACATCTATATGTGCAGCGGTTCTTCGGTGGAATGTGGTATCGAAACTGGAACTCTTTGGTCCGTAAATGAAACCTTACCACCAGGTTACTATGACTGGTCAAAGTAAAATAACATCGATAGCACTCTCAATATTTTTCTCTGCTGAAAAAGGATTCATGATGTGGCATGCTAAAACTGACTAATGCCAATCGTTACTGTACTTAGACTCCGAGTGGCTCAGGAAAAAAAAATGGAACAACTCGGAATTCAAATCGGAAGTTTTTAATTCCAGCAAAGATAAAGTTAATCGGTATAAATGTGGAAAATATCAATTTATTACATATAATTAAACTACGACGTTACCAATAAGCGTTTCTTCATACCTCATAATATGAAATTGCCTTTTCAGTATTTGATTATATATGTTTCAAAAGAATAATCTGCGTCTAAGCTAACAAATTTGAAAAAGTAATATATTTATTCTGCGAGTTTTGTACGACTGGTTTTAAAAGGGTAAGGTCGTTATTCATACGTTCAAAATTTCTTTTTTATAAAAATGATTCATTTTTCAAAAAAAAAAATCTTCTCATTTTAGAATTGATCGAATTGATATATTGTTGTTGTTGTCGTGTCCTGCACGGAAAGGGGATGCAGTAGCTTCAGAGGGTAAAGACCCCTGAGTACCCAGAGGGCAGAAGTCCGACTTCTAGCTCACACACACGACACAACCCTTTTTAGGGGGTGGTCGAATTCATTCATACGCTCATTCGTCCACCAGCAAGTCGGAATTTAGATCCAAATCAGAGATCGACTCATCCCTGATTCAGTACCCCCAGAGGTATCGTTTTGTTATGGGAACTGCCATTATCCAACACGACGGTCTTTGGCCAAGACGAGGACAGAAACCGCGACCTTTCGATTATGAGACTGACGCTCTACCAACCAGGTTACCGCGGTCTAATTTATATATTAATCCACTTGATAAGTTTCTGAGGAAAAATTATGAGGATTTTTTAATATATATTGATTATATTTTTCCGACGTCTCTTTAAATTATCACTTTTTTTAAGTAATATAGACTTGGGAATCTATTAATCATGTTTTCCTTTGAGACTGTGAACATCTTGCGACCAAACTTATCTGAGAATACAAACGTCTTGCAAACCAAGATGAGAACGTCAAATGTTTAAATTTTGGTATAAGATGAAATTATGAACGTTATAGTGCTAGAGGGAATGCCATTTTCTTTATTTTCGTACGTTTCAAAATTCAGAAATATTAAATGCAACTTAAAGACCGAACGTTAATATTATATAATTACCACTACAAAAAAATAATAAATTGTAATTAATAAAACTAGTGAACATTTTTAAATGCATATTTGCTACAAGATATTAACTGAAATTTCAAAAATAAATTTTTGATTTTATGAACAACAACAAAAAAAAAACCCCTGCGTTTTCAGCTAAATTAAAACTTGGTGTAATGGAAAATGATGTTACGAAATCCACCCTAATTATATTCATTGTTAATTGTTAACGCAGCGCTGAATGTACAATATTTAATTCTTTAGAGAAGATAATCACAGCAGAAAATTCAGAAATGACCTATATTTGATATTTTTGTAAGTTTTATTAGTTTTAGGAAGTTTTGGGAACTTTAAAATTTCTTATTATCGATGCCCAATTAAATTTTTAATTTTCATACTTCTCTACTACATTTGTAGTATTCTGATTAATTTGAAAATTTTCAATACAAATACATAGCGATTCAAATAAATGTTGACCCTTTTAATTCATTTTTAAAATCACTGTAAGTTATCCTTTCGAATTTAAATTTATTTTATTTAGTTCAAAATTAAAATTAAAGTTTTTTAAGTACATGAACTTTTTTTATTATTCAAATAATTCAGTACATTGTATCCTTAATAATTGTAAGAGGATAATTTGATAAATACCCTAGCTCAAAATAGAATTTAATTGATATTAATACCGATGATTATATACCAAAAAAGTAATAAAATATGTTTCTTTAAAAAAAAAACATGAGCACATCAAACTAAAATTACAATGTTCGTTTAGAAGTTTCATCGCATAAATACCGTATTCAAATTTCTATTTACTGTTTGTTTATTAAAATTATTCATATATTTACTAACATTGGTTTCAAAAATTACAAAATATATGAATAAAAATTAATATTCAATTTATTTTATTGCGTATTTTATAAATTTATAATTATTTTTAAGTGCTGCTTCACATTAAAAATCCTCATTGCCATTTTTAATTTAAAATTGATTTAAATCAAATATATGAGTAAATGAAATTTTTGTTACCGTCCCATCAGTTTCAAATTAGTGAAGTCCCTTATAAAGAAAACATTTTATGTTAAATCGAAGAAGACTAAAGAAATCAAACATTTTAAGAATCTAAAACGAAAATATTGGAAAAAAGTTAAACATGATCCCCCCTACAGGTATAAAAATTCATACTGAAGATAATTTTATTTTTTTGAATTACTACTTAGATAGTTACCAAGCATTTTTGACGCTTATCACATTATAAAACCTAGTTCAGTTTACAATTCAACGTGAAAAATGGAGGTTTAACTTTTTTTAGCGCATTTATTCTTTTCATTGTTTTCATAATCTTTAAATATATCTGAAATGTACTGTCTCATATTTTTAAAGGAATTATTTTTTTCTCTTATATATAAAATGTGCCCTTAATAATAAAATTTCCCTTATATATAAACTCATCAAATGTATAAGTAATATTTTCATGATCAATAAAATGCTTCCTTCATATTACGAAAACTATTTATTTATCACATTACTTAAAGAAGGAAATCCCATTATCATATCCTTTAAAACGTTTAAAACCTTAGTTCCCTTTATCCTATAATTGAATCCTTTATTCGAATATATAGATGTTCCCTTTTATAATAATTGACAGAGACAATAATAATCTGGAAATATTATTTAAAAGTGTTCCGCCTTACAC
>JAPMOQ010033694.1:552269-567351 GCA_026543055.1 Argiope trifasciata
GAAAAAACGAAATTATTTTCCGAACAACCTAATATATCTACAGATCATCTTTATCTGTAGATAAGACCATCCGCTAGCGATCTAAATATCGGCAACATTTTTCATGACCACCCTGTACATATAATTCAGTATAAAAGAGTCTGCCAACTTCTTAATTATATGTTTCCAAAATTTAATTTAAAATAAAACACTCCATCCAAATCCCATTTTGAACAAAAATTTGATAATACGCTACAAATGAATTTTAGTTCGCTATTAAATGCCTTAAAATAAATATGTAGTTTTGGGTTAGGCAACATTTAAGAGCTTGCAAGCTTTATCATGAAAGATTTGTTAAAGTCGCTGAACAGTAACTGTAATTAGATCCGTTTCTTTGAGACTCTACGTATTCTAACTTTTCAACTACTAATTTAATTTATGGTATCCTTAGATTTTTATGTATTAAGTGTTTATTTAATAAGGAAATCGTTGCCTTATTCGGAAAGTAACTAAATTGCATCTTTAGAAAAGCACAAATAAATTTTCCTTCTGCTTAGGTTATAAATATAAATTAATGTATATATCTGCAGTTAATAGAGAAGTATGCTTTATCAACTTTCCATTTCGAAAATCCAGTTTAAAATAATTCTCTATTCAAATAATCTAATCGAAAAGTCCAGCTACAGTTTGTTCCCCGAATTACTCCCATTGATTTATGGGATATAAATGATTATATAATAAAAAATTCTGTGTGAACATTGGGGCGCAATTAGTGTCAAACGGTGTGATTAAGACCTTTCTGTTTCACCCGAAACGACTTTGAAGAAAAATAGCCCACGGATACAAGCATGAAAATTTGTCACAGCAAACTACTCCCTCTATGCTTTTTTTCTATGCACTAAAAAAGATAAGTCCTTGATTAGTCTTTTAAGAAGAAATTAAGAAGGAAAAAAGTAAGGTTTTTGAGAACTGACTTTACTCAATTGAACTAAAAAGATAACCGAATTTCATTTCTGCCATAGTTAGCTGTCATGTTGGTTCCTGTACATGAGTTATTAAATTTCTTATCAGTTTAAGAGAAATAAAATTAATTTTGTTCGATATTTTTTGAAATGAGCTTGGCAGGTAAAATATGATCTTTCATTTTCTTACAGATTCTTCTCTTTTCTTTGAATTTCTTTATCAAATGACCCGGAGGGAATTCATTTCATAGTTATCTCGATGTTGAATTTTGTGTTCAGAAGGCTGTAATGGTTCTCATATATCTGGATTGGACTCTTCAGTTTTTCGAAGCACTTTTAAATGCATTCGAGTTATAAGATTATTTATATTTCAAGCGTCACTATGGATTATAAAATAATTTTAAAAATCGCCAAAATTAGGCGATTATTAGACAATTTCAGAATTTTTTAAACAGTTGATTTTTTTTATTCTTCTCACTCTCTAAAAAACTATTATAAAATAAAATGACATTTTCTTTCAAATTTACAAAAGAAAATAATATACATCACTCAATCAAGTGGACTAGTAGACAAAAAAAAAAAAAAACATTGTGACATCGCTGAAAATGACATATAGGAAGAAACCTATTCATTTTAAGCTTTGAATGCATTATGAACTAGCTTCATTTAAAAACTAGTTGACTAATAGGTTCTTGAATAACAAGTTGATTGGTTTGACTGAGTTGGCTGCAAGCAGTTTTTCTCATTTTTCTCCAATTGAAACACAGATTTCGGCTAGTTCTTCTAAAAGCTGTCCAGGCATCAAAACATCTTACTTGTATCTTACAAGTCATTCTACCTCAGGTTCTCCAAATCTCTTTAACCAGTAAAAAATGATACATTTTTTCTTTATCATCAATGTTACAGCAGTGGATTTCGTTAAATGTATAAGAATGGGTGGACATAAAACAAATATCTCTGTTCATAATATTACCCATAATTAGCTTTTTATTATTATTTATTAAAAAAGTTATATTGATAATAATAAATATTATTTGTAATCATTACACGCAAAATTAGCATACAGTGGAAAAACAAAAGTAGTAAAAAAAAACCTATTTATTTTAAAGGAGTTATATCCTTTATTTCTGGTCTTATATGCAACGCTAAGACGAGAAATGTTATATTCTTTTGTTTTCATGCACGATATGTTATTGACAAACATAATATTTTTTACACAATTTAATACTTATTTAGCTGTTGATTTTAATTTTTAAAAATAATTATCACTTTTTTTTCACGTTAAACTATTTAGTGAGCAAGAAATCTCGAAAGATATGCCTCGAGTAGGAAAAATAAGCTCCATTTTCATTTTCAGCATAACTGATTTATATTTGAGGTATTTTATAAGCAAAATGTATTTATTTTTCTTGTGCTGCTACAGATAACTGCAAAAAAATTCCAACAATATTTTCTTGAACAGTATTAGTATTTTTCTATTTTTATTCTTTCTTTGTTTTCCCAGTCAGCTTTGATAACAGAACAAATTGATTGATTTATACATTTCGTTACAGATGAGAGCTTCATTTTTCTTTTAGCACTATTTATCACAATGCTTCATTTTTCTTTTAGCATTATTCGTTACAATGCTCTATTTATAACACTTTTATCATTATATCTTGATTTTATTAATTTTCCCCACTCTGGTTTGAAATCATCTAGAAACTTTACCTTCGACTATCCCTTAAGTGGGAATGTTCCTAATATAATGTTGAACTTATTAATGTAGTTAATTTATGCTCACGAAGTTTAGAGCAAATACGCCTCACCAGTTAAATCTTGGATTACATTGCATAGATTGTAGAGGGAGAAACACAAACAGAACAATTCACAACATGCAATTAGTTGCGGTGGGCAATTAAGTTTTTAAGTGGCTGAGAAATCTTTTGAGTTGATTCCATTTTATAAAATCATGAGCAGCAACTTTTGCACTTAAATTTTTTTTAAATTCTCCAGGAATTCACAAAATAGGATAAGTTACAAATTAACAAAGTAAATGAACTTATAAATCTTTGAATGACATTTCAATCTATCAAATTCAAGCTCCAAAGCTTCGACAGGTTACTGTTATACAGATCTTACCACATGTTGAACATGAAAATTCCAAAAATTATTTCTTTCTGTTCTGCTGAGGAAAATACAACTTAATCTTTATGCTTCTTCTAAAAAAAAGTTCCCAAAAGTTTAGAACAGATGATTCATGCTCGAACCGGAACTTCTACCTTGTTCTACAAATACCGGCCATCTCTTAAGACGATATCCTTTCGCACGAAAGGATCTTGTTCCTCGTAATATATGAATCCACCAACCTTCCTATATACCTACGAGTAGTAAAATTGTGACGTCACAATTCATCCCCTCCCCCCTTTCGCGGCTGCAATCTCATTTAGGGAGTGGTGGGTCAGGTTGGTAATTCAATCGGAGGCGTTTGTCTCCTGTCGTGTAATAACTTCCGCCACCAATTAAGCGTTCCTGGGAGTAACAAGGGGTTGGGAAAAATCGCGAAACCATCATCCTCGTAAAGCTCTCACGTAGATCAGTCGGCTGGAGGAGTATCAAAATCAACTTCGTTTATGGAATCATACAGAAATATGGAATTGCATTTAGTTTTGATTCTGCTAAGTTGTTTTTTGGGAAAACGCTTCTATTATTGTATTATCGGATTACCTTAAAGGTTTTTAAAGTAAATTTATTACTTTTGTTTTGTTAGCCATCTTTTTTAAAGTATCGTAGTTTTGGTTAAATAGACGAGCTTCCTTTTTTCAAAAATTAGAGCGACTTCATACTTGAAGAGTTACAAAGATTTTAAAAAGTAAACCAGTTAGGAGGAGTTGGACTGAAGAGAACTTCATTTATGGAATCATAACAGAAAAATAGAGCTGCATTTAGTTTTGATTGAGTGAAATTATTCTCAAAAAAACGCTATTTCTATTATTATAATATCATATTGCCATAGAGATTTTTAAAGTAAATTTAGTATTTGTTTGGTTTACCATTTTGTAAAAACATCGAAATTTTTTGAACAAATACATTTTTTTAATTATTATTATTAATAATGCTCGTTGATACCAAAAGAAAGGACGAGAGAAATCTTTGGAAATATCTTAAAAAGCAAATCAGTAACTTCATTTATGGAGTCATTTCAGAAACTGCACTTAGTTTTGATTGAGTTAAATGGTTTTAGAAAAAATTGAGTGATCCCAACTTTTCACTTATTATATTATCAAGTCCTCACGTAGGTTTTAAGCTTGTGAAACTCCGACCTGGATCAATTTTATGGCGGTTGATTAAAACCAATTTCGTATGTGGAATCATTTGGATCTATATTTAATTTTTATTGAACTAAACACTTTTTTCTGTGGAAAAAACTAGATGATATTAAATTTATATATAATATTATAAGGTTGTTACGAAACGTTTTGGAGGAATTTAGTTTCTTTAATTGCTGCTTTCCAAGATTATAATAAATTTGAATGGAATAAAATATCTATTTACTATATTATTTCGTGTCCTCATTAATACAACGACAAAAATTTAATAATTTATCTAGGTTACTAACTACAAACAGCAACAAAGCTACTAAAACAACATCATTTTAACTTATATGAAATTAGTAATACATTTTAAGAAGAATAAGCCAGCAACTGATGATAAATAGCTAGGTTCAGTTCCAAAATATTCTGAATTTCTTCCTGTTTATTCAAATCTATTTTGCATTCTTTTATGTGTACTTCCGCTTGAAAAAGCGACTATGTACTTTATAAATTTATTTTGCATTTTCCCCCTCAGTTATTTGTGCTGTAGATGCATCCTTATATTTCGTACTATTTTTTTTTTTTTTTGAATTTTATAGGAATATCGTGAAATAAAGTTAGCAATTGATGAAAGCACAGCGCTAGAATTGTATCGGAATGGAGGATAAATACTCATGTAGAAAAAAAGCATTTTTATTGAAAAAAATAGGAAAATATAGTTCAGTAAAACGAAGAGATATTTTACACTTTTCTGTACTGTTACGTCTTGTTGCCACACTATATATGGAATAAAATGTTGTTGCACTAACAATTTCGGAATTTCACAGGTTTCAGTTTTTACTTTTACATAAATGAAGCACGCGGAAAAAAGTTATGGCAATCATCTAGAAATTTGAATTCAAGATTTTGACAAATTTCATGTTTCGGATTCCTTTAATCCAAATAGCATAGTTTCGAAATTATACCTGTTTGTGAATGCAATCATCCAAAAATACTTTCAGCAAGACGGATGAATTTTTTATGTGGTTATAATATCAAGTTTGCAAAAAGTTTCAAATTTTGAATGAAACCCATGCAAGGTGGTCTGTCTGTGAACAAATATAGCTACAAAACATTAGAAACTACATGATTAAAATTTGATGCTCATATGTGGCATTTATAATGTTGATTCCTATGAAATTTAGAACTTCCTCTGACATGACTGATTATCTGTCTAACTGTAATTTTGGATGTACGTAACCGTGATAATTTAAAAATCCGATGGCTTAAATAAATGAAATTTGCTATGCGATATTGATGTTAAAATTGTAATTCTGTATCAAATGTTTTTACATTCGGAATAAAAATAGCATTCAAAGTGCACACTTGGTTTTCTTTACTATATCAAGAAGCACTAAACTGACATGAGATACTAGGAAAATAAAAATCTAAGTACTCATGGAGTTCACAACCTTGACTAAGATCCATATTTTTAGTTGAAGAGAGAGACGGATAGTATTGATATCAGAGAAAAGGAAAGAAAGGTTCGGTGAGACCCTTTTCTTTGTAGTAAATAGGTTTATTTATTGTATAAAATAGGCATATTTCATAATTATAATGTAAATTTTGTTGCCCTTCCTAAATTAATTGTTGAAGTTTAAAAATATGGATTATTCAAAAATGGTTGGACATAATAATCAGAACTAATTGACACTGTAAATAATATTGATCTATGTAAATTAAATCAGAAGAAATTTAATCAAAATCAGAAAGAATTTTTTAAATTTCTAAATTCTCGTTAACTTCGTTGTATAGTAAAAGGAACTAAGTGCCCATTTTGGAACTCTTTCGTAGCTCTTTACTTTTGATAACTGGATTCAAACCAGGTGTCTAGAGTTTGGGGACAAGACAAAGTACCCAATTTCTTGTAAATAACTTACTATACAGGGTGTTAAAAAATGTTGACAAAATGTCATGGCAGATCCGTCATACAACAAGGATAAAAATTCACATAGGAACAGAGAGTCACAAACGCCTGCAGAGGGTGTTACGATACAAGCACGAGCTGAGCAAATGTTCCGGACTGGCATTGTAAGAGACTGTTTACTTGGTATGTACATTAACTCAGAAAAATTTAACGGTTCCATTTATCAAACATTCTGACAAGAGGTTCAGCCAGAAATGCTGAGTAATGTTCCGATGCCTATTCGCCGATGAATTCGATTTCAACACGACGGAGCTCCAGCACATTTCAGCACAGACGTCAGATCACATCTTCAAGCTACATTTCCTGGAGGCTGGATTTTTCATGGTGGATAAATAGTATATCCACCATGATCACCAGATCTGTTTCCCATGTATTTTTCTTATGGGGATTATGGGGGTGTATGAAACACCTGTTGCAACGCCAGAAGACTTGGTAGGAAGAATTGTTCTGGAACAGGATGCATTCGAGATACAACTGGTATCTTTGAGATGGTGCACCGTTCCATGCAACGCAGATGCCAGACGTGTCTTGATGCGTCTGGCAAAAACTTTGTGCATCTTCGGTAGGCTCAACATTGGGAGTGCAGTAGCCGTCTGTGAGTGAGTAATCATTAAAATAATCTGTAATGGTTTCGTTTCTTCTCTTTGTATCATGTATTATTTTGAATGCAATGTTGCTGCTCTCTTTATCGCAGTTTAAGACCCTCTGTTCCCGTGCGACTTTTGATCCTTGATGTATGATAGCTCTACCATGTCCTTTTCTTTTAGTCGGCGTTCTTTTTAAGTGCCATGGGTAACAATAACAATAATAATAACATCATTTTGTCCTCGTTTTTTTTGAAATATCCAGTATTCTTGAGCTATCACATTCATATGCTTCCTGTATGGTGGTTGGATCTCGCCAACCCAGTGGGCACGATAATAGGTGTGGGTTTTGGCCCTCCCATCGATTACGGGACGTACTCCCTTCGGGGAGGGTTGCGCCGTGGCCGGGGATAGCCCTTAGGACTCAACCATAGTTACATCCAGCGTTGCTGTAGCGGCAGTCCCGTCATTCAGTCTTATCCGTGTGCCTTAGTGGCAGGTCGGAGGTCAGTGATATGACTTACACAAGAATAGGCAAATCATATGAAAATAAATTCTGTTATGGATTCGTTACAGAAACTGGCACAAATCTACGGTTTTAGAGTTAAAACCATGTGCAAATTTTATCCATTTAACTTGTTTCATTTTGGAGTTATCGAATTCGCATGCACTCGGAATTTTGTGAAAATCTCCAGCTTTAACGTAAAGACATATAATAAAAGCAATTCTGTTTAACTGATTGGTTTTAATAGTGATCACATTTACAGTAACAGAGATAGGAAAATTCAGTAATAGACAGACATGATTGTAAAAGTAATTTTTTTCCTAAATCTGGAAGATCCAAGAAAAGTGGAAATTGTGATTACTGTGCTTTCTACCTTTATAATCAATCTTTATGTTGCAAGCTATAGAAAAAAAAAGAAAAGAAAAAAGATAGCTTTTCAAACAAAGAAATTTCGTAGCATTTGTAATCAATAAATGCATATGTAAGGAAAATAGGCAAATTAAGTGTGATTCAGTCGAATTTTTCGGTTTGTCTAAGATTATTTGTTGATTTAATTTATATATTGAAATATATTGAAAAAAATACCCTTTTGAAATGTATTGAAAAAAAAATAGATTATAGGGAAATTATCATTATCAAAATTATATCTGATTTTGATAATGTAAGTTCGCATTAATTGGTCAAAACATATTAAATAATCCTTCCGCAGAAGTAGATAAAAAGTATATGTTACTAAATTTAATAACTATACAGATCTGAAAAAAAACAAAAAAAAACACTGTGAGATTTTGAAAGGACAAAGGGAAGAAAAAATATTTCATTTAACTCTGGAAGCATGTTTTACGTTTTGAAAGATTTTTTTCTATTATTAAATTCTGAAACATTATTTATTTAGGCTTACTTTTACTGGAATATATTGAGTAATCTCTATTCATTTTTCAGCCTTGCTGATTTGTTTTATCTAAAGTTTTAACCCTTATTCAAATTCCAAATAATGAAATTAAGTGTATTTATTAAAACTATTATCATTTTCGAAAAAAATACTTCAATTTACTCAAACTCGCTACGCAGTTTAATTTGATAGCTTGCAATTAAGCCTGATATTTGGACTTGCTAAATTATTGTGGATAATTAGAAGTAATTGAGTGAAACAAAAATATAAAATGAGAAGAAAATAAAATATATTTTTCTTTTTTTGCATTATTGAATTTAATATTTTATTTACTTAATTATTTGCTTAAGTTCAAAGATTACTACATCGCAAAAGCTATTTCATTTTTAACAAGGTATTTATGCGTATCAATTGATCCACACTATTCAAATTTAAGAGATTTTTGTAATAATTTGAATTGTCATCATTAATTATAGCATTGAGTAGTATTGAAGATTGTATCAATTATTGCAGTGATAAGTTGTACTATCAACATCAATTATTGCCTTGATCGTCATCAATTATTGAATTATTTTGCATGAACATCAACAATTATTAATTTAAAAGCAAATAAATTCAAAACTGAAAAACAGCAATCCTGATAAAAAAAATTTATCATTTTTACTTTAAGTAGAAAAATAACAATATAGTTTTCATTAATGAAAATAAAAATTTAGAGAGACTTTATATAATTTTAATCTTGCGGAAGAAAAAAAAATTACATATATATATATTTAAAATTTAAAACAACATCTACAATCTGTTGCTCCTGATTTTAAATCTGACGTAAATGGAAACTTGTAAAATGCATATAATACTGAATTTTTTGAATAAAAATACTTCTAAAATGAAAGATAAAATTCACGATAAACATAGAGAATTCATTTTTACAGACTGAAACGAAAGAGAATTTTCCCGCGTAATTAATTGATTAGATTTTATTTTTAAAACAGATTATCTTACTTCTCTTTCAAAACATATAAGTCTGTAGATGTTATGAATGGTTGCTTTTTTAAATACTGAATTCAATTTATTGTTTCTAATTCGATAGTTCCTTTCAGATTAACTTTTTAAAAATAAATGTGTAAGAGAATCAATTATTGTTTAGAATTCCCACAAGTGCTTTTTATCCTTTTTAGGCAAAAGAAGTGCTTTATTAAGTGTTCATGTCACCATAAACCATTAATTGAAATGTATTTAAATTAGAAACAAAATGACAGTGATCTAAAAAACTCTCAAAATATTTATCTGAAAACTATAAACACAAATTTTTTTAAATTAACATCACTCAAAAACAAATATATAATGCTGAAAAACTATTTCTATTGTGATTTTAAAAAATCAAAGTGACATTCTTTTTCATTCTTGAAGTTCAACGAAGTTTCATTCTTGGAGTTCAGTTTCCAGTTGCTTTCGAATATTTTTGTTGTAAACATGCATGGAAGCTCTTGCGGAATGCATACCAATATTTCAAAGCGCAAAAATAATTATTTCTAAAAGAAGAAAAATCGCAAAATTTCACAGACAATTTCAGAAAAAAAAGCGATGTTGCAAGAATAATGCAAAATTCGATTTCCAGGGCGGACGAAGTTAACTGATACGAAATGATTTCTAAAACATATCTAAATATTTTATTTCTCTTTACTGAAATATTTGAGGGCTATTAATGTTATGAAAGATGGTTTTTCTTTTTTTTACTGTTGGATTTAATCCATTTATCACTCACATTTTCTTTCCAATCCGGCATTTATTTTGAACGAGCGTGATCTTCGAAGATATTGATTAGAGCTCCCCAAGGAATTTTTTTCTACTTCTTGTTTCTTATACTTGGGTTGCGGGAAAAGATTCTTCCCGTATTAAGGCATCAAATGTTTTCCTTTAATTAAACGTCTTCTTCATTTTGAAAAAGAAAATTGCTCCAAACTGTATTGTCGATTTTTCTATCAAAGAAACCCTGCTACCCACGCTGAGTAAAATCTTCAATGGGAGTTCTGCTTCGTTTATTTCACTTTTGGGCAGGCAGTAAGTTCATGAAAGCTGTGGTTGTTCGAATCATTAAGTCATTAAGTGATAAAAGGAACTCTATGATAAAGCCTATCATCGAGATTGACAGAATGAAATTCGTTGAAAGAATGCAATTAAATGCAATCGCAAAAGAGCTGATTAGATGATAGAGCAATGATTCCAAAAGAGATTTCTTTTAATCGAGATTTTATTGAGCGTTTTTAACTTTAAAATTTCTTACAAAAATAAGAAGAAGAAGAAAAAAATTCAAAAGGTTATAACAGATATGAAAAAAGATTGAGGATTGAATTACATTACAAACTTTCAGATCATTCAAATTTGCTTTTTTATTTTTATATTATTTTGTTTGTTATAAGTTTAATTACTTGCAATTTATACGATATTAATTCATGAGTTCTCTACTTCAATATTATTTGCTTGAATGTATTTTTTTCAATGGTTTGAAAAAACAAAAGCATTCCAATTTTTGAACGAAATTAGAGGGGGCATCCTGGCCTTGTCGTAGCGTATCTTCTTTCTGATCTGGGCGTCCCGGATTCAAGTCTTGCTATCGTTTAACTGTCCTTTAACTTGGGTGATGTGTGTAGAAGTGCCTCCCCCTGTGAAAAAGGGCTGTGAGCATTGTCTTCATGTGAGCTTGAAATCAGTCTTCTACCCTCGAGTGCTCAGGGGACTTTACCCTGAGAAGCTAATGAACCCCCTTTCCGTTGTAGCGCGGATGCAGCATCCTCATCAAAAACAAAGAAATTAGTCCGATATTGATTAATTAATCACACCTAATAATCAATCAATTAATTAATTAAAATTGTGCGAGAATTTATTATTTTGCATTGAAATTACAACAGTCGAGTAATTTTAAATTATAAAAGAACAAAATGAGGAATATTACACGATTTGATGTGATTAATTAATTATCCTTCTTCTACTGTGTTACATAAGTATCTGGTCTAACAATTTTAAAATATAGTGGAGAAAACATGGTTTTATAGTTTTAAAATTGATTTAATTAATTATTATCCCCTAATGCAGTTTCATTACCTAGCTATTCTGATGAAGTATTCTTCAATGGTAGGTGAATTATAAAAAGGACATTTTTTATAAATTAATTTGATTGGTTAATTCCATGTAATGGAATTATAATGCTTAATTACATTGAGCAAGGGATTTTAAATCATAGGCGAATTGTAAAGAACAATATAAATTTTAAAAAAATGGTTTGATAAGTTAATGTTAAATATCTATGTTGAAATTACACTACCTATCGATACAGATCTATTAATTTTAAATCATGATAAAATGAAAAAGATTACACATTTCAAGAACTGATTTGTTTCAGTATCATTCTATATCGAAATCTAACCATATTTGTATCGTAATCATGTATATAATCATATGAAAAGCGCAACTTATCGCATGAATATATTAGACAAATTAATATCCTTTAATGAAGCCATTATGCTAACTAATATTATATATTATTACATTGTCCTCATGATTTATATAAGCATTTTAATGATTCATTGTGAGCATGAGCTTGTCTAATGATTTTGGATGACAATCGAGATGAAAGGCCCACATTTTATATGAATTGATTTAATTGTGCTTGCTTACTTAAATTGCTTTAATTAAACTGATCTAAGAATTTTAAATCAAGTCAAATGGATAGCACAACATATATCTTACATTTATTTAATGAAATGATACCCATATGGATGATACATTAACTAACTGCACTCACCAAGTAGTTTTAACCTGTTAACCGGGTAATTAACTTATGTTCAATTAGCTTTGCATCGAAATATTTCATCATACCCAGTTAACAGGTTAAATTTTAGTCAGATAATAACGAGAACACATCCCATAAACTACACCAATTAATTAAAATCGCACATCTGAAGTTAAACTATTTAGTACATAATGAAATCATAGTCGAATAAAAAAGACGGCAATATATATATATATATATATATATATATATATATATATATATTCCAAATGAAAGTTGCATTCGATTATGAAATCTTGCCGCCTAACGCTATCATTTCTTGCAGAGCAAATAGATAAGGAAATTTAAGTTTTACAACTCGTTAAATATATTTATTTACATTTATAATTCGTCAAAAATGCACTAAATTTCATGGAGACCAAAAGTAATAATTTTTTATAAAATCTATGCATACAATGCTCGGAAATATTTTGTGTTCCTTTGCTTTCAAATAAAATAATTGGGTCACTTCATAAGATTGTTTCGATTAAACTTTGCAATTTAATTTTAATAACAATAAAACCATTTTAAAAATATTTTTTTATTTACAATTAAGTGCAAATAAAAAATTTTTAAGGTAAATAAATTCATAATGTTTCTTAAAAATATTCATTACTTTATATAGCATCTAACTATTAAATAAAAAAAACTCTTTTTAAAGAAATTATGCAATGCTTAGAATATTTTTTTAATTCCATATGTAAAGCAAATCGATTAAAAAATAATTTAGAAAGATAAAAAAAAGGCTTTCCAAAATTTCTTCAAAAAATGCATTCAATCACTAAAATTGAGTAATTTTTTTAATTGTTTATTTTTCTACGGAATGTCTAGTCTAGATTAGATTTGGCAAAGAACAGTAGATGATTACATCAAAGTCGAACCAGAAATATTTTTAAATAACCAAATCTGTGCTTAGTTAATTATTCATTTTAAGCTCAAAAAACATTCGTAAAAATTTTCTTTTAGATTTCGATAAAATAAATAAATAACACAGGCCTGCATGGGTCATGTTTTTTAACTCTTGATTATTGATTTCTATGTATTTTTTCACGCTGAATATGAATATGACATTAGTTGTTTGTTTTTTTACATCACGTCAGGACTTTTCGCAAAACGTAATTTTAGAAATTTGTAATATGTTGCAAAACATCGAAAATATGAAACATATTGACATATTTAAACCTTTTTTTATTATAAAATGTATTTTATTTAATTAAATTTATGACTTATACTTTACAATGTCATTAAATTTATGGCTTATGCTTTGCAATATCAAGAGTCTATTGGGGAGGGAGAGCAAAAAATTAATGAAAACTATCACAAAATTACCCTAAATGTAACAAATTAATTTTGGTACTCGAAATTCTATATTGATACACTTAATTTTATGTACTTAACTTTCAATTTAAGTAAATTTAAATTTAACCAGTCTTAATGATGATGTATGTAAAAAAGTCACTTTTCATGTGTGTCGTTGTCTCTTTTGACCAGTCATGCTATGTTGGCGGCTTTTCCGTCCATGTGTCCTTGTTGGTTCATCGCGGGGTCGCTTCCATAAATAGTCTTCCCCCATTGAAGTATTCCATCTTTCTTGATAAAGATTTTCCATTTTTTGGATATCCTGATGGAATCTGTCACCCATCTCTTCACTAACAGCACCAAAATTCTCAGGAAAGCAATTCAAATATGAATTTAGAAAATGAATCATCAAACTCATGGAACAGCCTAAATTTGGATACTTCAGCAGCATTGTTACAACGATCGATTTGAAATTCTGATCTTTCTTGTTGCCCAGAAATTTCATTGCTACATCTTTAAAAGAAGACCAGGTTTCTCTTTCACCAATTTCCATTTCTTTCTCAGAATTACCATTTGTGAAAAGTTTTTTAGTTTCTGAACCCGTAAAGACACCCATTTTTAGTTTTGCTGTTGATAAAGCTGGAAATTTGTTGCAGATGGATTTGAAACATTTGCTTTCTTTTGATAAAGCTTTCACAAATTGCTGGATGCTGCACCGTGATGAAAAAACAAGGGCACATGGACGGAAAAGCCATCAACAAAGCATGACTGGTCAAAAGAGATGGCTATGATATTGTAAAGTATAAGCCATAAATGTAATTAAATTAATTACATTTTATAATAAAAAACCGTTTTATTTCTGCCAATAAGTTTCATATTTTCGATGTTTTGCAATATATTACAATTTTTGAAAATTGCATTTTGTAAAATCTTCTGACGTGATGGAAAAAAACTGATATCATATTCAGATTCAGTGTGAAAAAAATGCATCGGAATCGATAATCAATAGTTAAAAAACATGACATAACTCTAAAAATGCAGGCCCGTGTAATTTATACCTTGAAAAGTGTTTTAATAAATACACTCAAAATATAGTTTTTGAAATAAGACTTTCATTGGTGAATGGGAAAAACAGACTATTTTCAGTTATTTTCTAATTTCTAATTAATTGTTATAATATTGCAAGATCTTAAAATCGTAGCCTTCTGAAATTCTTTATATGATGTTGACCCTCGTAAAAATAAAACAAAATTAATCGAATTTAAGTTATATAATTTCATCCAAAATATATAATGTATAACTTTCAAAAAAATTAAAACTCATAAAATGAATAAAAGCCGATTGCAAGTCCCCATCTTTTACAAATAAGAAACAAGTCAAACTAAGTAAAATCCTATATACTTTCTTCATATATTTTATATTATTTTTAATATAAAGTCAGAAAAGAAATTTATTCTAAAATATATCATATTTTATCCTTATATAACACATTAAAGAAAAGCATTTAACACTTTATTTTCATTATTTTTTAAATTTAAATTAAATTTATGATTTTTTATCGGCGTCGTTACACCTTTTATGTTGAAATTTTTTTAAGGATAGAGCTGAACTTATATAATATGATTTTGTATCTTATATAATGTTAAAAATGTCTTTTTGAAAAAATAATTTTTATTTTATTTTATTTGCACTTAAAAATGTATATTAACGCACATTTGCGTTTTTGTTTATTTTAACAGCAATGATACATTGACCGACTTCAATTTTTATATT
>JAPMOQ010033694.1:585625-627771 GCA_026543055.1 Argiope trifasciata
ATTTTAAATGGAACGATATTTCTCATAATGTCTTTCACACATATTTACAGCCATGTAGAGCTAATCTGCAGTTTACGGATCCTAATCCATGTTTGCTGTGCTAATCCATGTGCGAAGATATTGTAGAACAAAGATAGATAGTGAATTGAAAAACCTATAGGCCTTACCTTTCGAATGACTTAAAGAAGACAAAAAATTATTTATTGTTTCCCTGCCAAGATCTTAGGTAGAAAATTAACCTTCGTCAATTTTATGCAAATCTAAGATGAAATTTAGTTGTCATCATTTGGAAGCAAAGACCAACAAAACGACTGAAAAATTGCTCTAACTAGTTGTTTTTCGTTGCATATAATTTTAATATAGATTAATTTTCTAAGCTAATCTCCCAATTAAATTGTCATCAGCATTTGTGGCAATTTTAATCTCACTTCATCTAGCATATGTAGTAATGATTATAAGTTATAGACTCGTCATAATCAAGGTGTGACATCTTCTTTTGATCAAAGTGACCATGTGTCACCAGTAGAAAGAAGTCCGATTAAGCTCCTTCCTATCCGGGAAAGCCTCGCTCCAGATTTTCATTTCATTAGGAAAATATGAGAATCCTATTGCCAACAGTTCAAAGTCAGCGATCAATCAGTAACCTAGGTGTCCATTGGAACGAATCGTTGGGTCTGGCAAACAAATCTATATCATTTGATTTGTAGATCGATATCGGTCTACCAATTAGTTGCATAGGCAAAGGGCAAAATATATTACCTATTTAAAATTAATATTTCTCAACTATTCGACACCATGCCTTAACTCTTTGATATCAAAATAAGTTTCGTTAGCTTTAAATAATAAACAACATATATCCCTATACAGCCTTTACCTTCATTATATGATTAAATGAATGGACCATTGATATTCATGAGCAGAGTTGTGAAAAATATTTTCTAATATTTTATGGCCGTGATAAAAGAAGGCGGAACCAAAAGCAAATCATTATCGACCTGAAAATTTCGCTTTCATCCAAAATATATATGGATTTGATTTTACAATTATAAACCTAACAGAAATCTAACTGTTTTTCTTTCGTGACAAATGTATAGCAGTTAAGATAATGCCACGGTGAATGTGTGACTTAAGTAGGGTATTAATATTTTACTCAGAACTTGTTTGCGATATTTCATTGTGTACGAAGTACAGCTAAATGACGTTAATTTAGGATTTTTTTTATCGTTCACTACTTTGATTTTTAAAAAAATTCAGGGAAAGTAAGTTCATTGAATTCCTTTGGGAATGTTCTCCAAGTCATTTTGAAATGAATCATTAATTATATTCTGTTCATAAGAATCAAAAATTCCAGTAAATGCTACAGAAATTTCAAAATAATGAGACATATTTAATTCCTTTCAATATAAACTATAGACTTGATTTTATTAATTTTTTATTGATAACATTCATTCACGCAATAATGCAGTAGCTTGTTGAATGTTATTTCATAGATTAAGTGATAAAACATGAAAGGATACAACATATGAACATGAAACATGAAACACATACAGCATATTTAATGCAGCTGCTAAAATATTAAATACTTTCAGGAATATACATGAGATATTTTTTAAATATCAAGGAAAGGGTGAAATTAAATATAATCCCTGTTACCTATAGAAGCATTAAAATACATCTATAATTATTAATCTATTGTAGCATCAAACAAAGAATTTCGGTAATAATATTGAAATTAGCTAAGTTCTGAAAATAATTATTAATGTTTTAAATGGACTTTAATTGAAAAATTTCCATTCTTTTGAAACAAATTTAGTTTTAAAAGGTGCCGAATGTATTTTGCACTTGGGCTCAATGTCTATTTTCAAGGCAAGGCCCATTTTAAGTTTAATATCAATCTGTAGAAAAGAGAATCAAGTTTGAGATTCATAATTATTCTTAAGCTAATTGAATGCAAAACTTGGTATATATTTACACGTTTCATGACAGAATCTTATACCAAATTCCATATATCTGAAATAAATATTAATATTAATATATTTTTATGCCATTCAGTAAAAAAGTTTCATATATTCCAAATATCCAATTTCTAGGACATGTCTATTTATATAAGTTAAATGGCGTAGCTTATTTTCTTGTTTCTATTTTATTTGAATACAATAATGTATAGAAAACTATACATGGAAATTTTAAGCATTCTTTATTCGATTTCAAATTTAATTTTTAGTTGGTATAAAAATCTAGTTACATTATTTAAATAATTATAATTAATAATAATTATAATTAATAATGCACCTAATAATTTATAAATTGTTTCATTTCTTTTTCCAACAATTTGTTTCCATTTTCTGCGAGATTATATCAATTTTAAGTTTCTTGATAAAGTTTTATGATATACCTCAGAACTTGTATTCTGTATCAAAATTATTTATAAAGAACATCGAAAGATAAACTAGAGGAATAATTGGACACCGGAGCTGGCACCCCCCTTCTCCACACAACTCCAATGGGAGGACGTTTGGCCCTAACGGATATAGCGTGCAATAGACCCCTCCATGGCTGACTGTTTTTCGGTGGAATTGAGTCTTGAACTTGTTCTCTGGATAGAAATTAATCTCATTATACTTAGTCTAGGATAAAATACTTCATATTATGCACTCTCAAACTTTTATGTTTTGTCACAAATTTGTTTAAAAATTCATTTTAATTATTGAGTTTTAAATATATATAATCATACAGAAATATAATTTTTTAACAACAATGAATAGTTTAAGAAGTCACTGACACAAGAGTCTGATGTGAAACGTAAAACACGTCCATCATAATCAGTTTAAAAAAAAAACCAAGTTCTTATTTTCTGCTCTTGATGCCAGCAGCAATCTATCATAATCAAATAAAGAATTTTTTTTGCCTTATCAGCAATATTTTTGGTTTATCAGCAAAACACTTCTGGGCAAAAAAGCTGCATGTAAAAAAAGAAGCCGTTTCATGTCCAGTAATTCTAAAGTCTTTCCAATAACAACTAATAGGTGACTTGAAAAAGGCAAATGAAGAGGCTGGCCCTCTTTCATAAAAGGACACCTCACTATTGAACAACAAGTTACGGAGGATGTGATAACAGAGTCATATAAAAAAAATAACAGTTCTCATGAAGCTGGAAAATTACTGAGATTATCCATATCATTGATTTGATTTCCATGTCACAAAGTCTTACATTTGTAGTCTTGTAAATTGCAAACATTGCCCTGATAAGTATTGCAAGTTGTCGGCGTACTGGTAAAATTTGCCACCGAGGATTCTACTAAAACAAGCAAGAATTGCAATGGTAGTTTCATGCCATGCTGATTTATAAAGTCCACTTTAGATTGCATTGGTGGATCAACATGTAGAATACCCGTATTCGAAGAACGCCAAGTCTCTCTGAATACACGACTAGGCCTATACATTTTTCCAGGGAGACAGTTTGGAACGTTTTCACTACTTTTCTAGATGCTGAACCTTTCTTCTTTGAATAATATCGCCGGTATCTAGATAGAAAGCATGTAGACTTTGTTTGCAGAAAAAATTTGAAATGTTTGCAATAATTTTTATATGGGATAATTTTCCATCCAACATTGAAAATTTAGTGAAACCCATCATTTTTGAGAAATTTTAATAAATACTGAGTGATAAATCATGGCTCTAAAATCAGAAGTCCCTCGCAATCAACTTGGTCCCAGAAAATCTTTGATTATGTGGTTATTTAAAGTACTTTGGCAACCAATCATTATCTCCCTCAATGGCAGAACATAAAGATGGCAATGGGTGTATTTCAGTCTGGTATGATGCATTTAGTGGTCAGAAGCCTCGAGCTTTGTCCTGCTTTCAATTATGCATTTATTGTTTAAACAAATGAATAATTATTTAAATAATAATTACTGTACTATTGTACTTTGCTATGCAATTGTACTATTATTGTTTTCAAATATTCTCTTTTTGAAAACAGAAGCCCTTTTTATAAGCTTTCTGAGACCATTAATTTAAGTGATTATTTTTTAAAGTATTCATTCATTTTCAATGAATTTTTAAAATCTTGAACATTTTACAATGTACCCTGTACATCTAATGGCATTCTAAAAAATAGTATTTTGTTTCATTATAATTTATAACAAAAAAAGTTCTACAGTTGATTATATATTCAAAGTAGAATCGAAATTCAATTCAAATAAGTGCAGTTCAAGGAAAATTATCACAGTTTTTTAAAAAATTAAAGCTTTATTTCATTAGTACACAAAATCAAAATTTATTGGTTAAAAAAACTTGAAAAATACCTAAATTTCTGAATCGATGCCACTAGGGAGTTATTATTTTTAAATGAGTTTCTATCGGTTACCGGATGTTTCCTTTAGGAACTGATGAAGAACATGCATTGTTTGAACTTGTTTGCTCAAGCCGATGGAAACTGAATTTACTTCGCAATCATATCAGATATCGGGTTGACCTTCTCTGGTCAAGTTTGGACATAATCAGGAAATTGTTCTTCGGTTTTTTATAGATATTTTTTTATGAACCCCAATATAAATGAATACTTCTTTGCTATTTCATACTAAGAATATGTTTGAAAGAAGTTTTGACAATAAACGTACCCATAATTTCTGACATTTATATTTTACTGTCGGAAGTAGTGTTTAGCAACTGTTTTAACAATAGAAAAATAACGCGTAGTCTAAGTAAAATAAAAATTAATGCAGTTTTCCTGAAATATAATGGAATAAATTTTACTTACAAAAAAAAAAAAAAAAAAAAAAACGTCGTAATACAAACGAAAATTTTCTAAAAAGCTAAAACAAAGTTTTAGCTTTTTGTAGTATTTGGAACTTTTTAAAAAGGTTTATCATATCAAGAAATATGATTTTCTTGTTACAGGAAGATTCATTCTAAAAGACACCTTATATAAATATGATCAATTTGAAAAGAACATCTCATAACATACATAAAAAACGAAGAAAAACTGGAGTCGTAGAAAAGAAAGCGATGTTACGTTTTAAAAATTATTAGGAAATGGAATATAATGAGATTAATAAGAGAAAAAAAATGTGCTCATATTCTTCCCTTAATTTCGAAAGAATCTAAAATACTAGTCTTATTACTTTGCGTGATAACACGTAGTACCCAAGTGCAATTTTAAGTTCAAATATTATCAGAAAATAAAATCCCCGAAGATTATATTTATAAAATTATTTACAAACCAGGGAAATTTTCAGAGTTTTAAATATGCTGATATGGAAGTTATAAATGTAATTAATATTACTAAGTGCTTAGTACGAGGTATTTGTAGTTGGTAATTTGATTATATTTATGATCCTTTTTGAAAAAATGCTATGAAATAATAAATATAAAAATGAACCTCGTAATTTTTAACAAGGGTGAAACCCGGGCATGTCAGACGAAAATTTTGCCTGAGGTAGTGATCCCCTCTCCCAGCTTCCTCATGAATTCGGCGGACGCGCATACACAGGTTTACCTCAATGATATCGGGTATCGAACCTTGGACTTTCAGATTCTAAAGCTCAGACCATATCACTAGACGCCACCTCTATTTAGCATTAATCCGCAGGGTATTAAAACATATTCATTGCAACCTGATATGTAATAGACTATTTTTATTGCTTTAACAAAATGCCGCGAAGATTCAGACGATAAACGATAAATTTAGTTGGAAAATTATGCTTTTAAAGTAATCTTCTAGCATAGATGTAAATTCTGTTGAAACGCAAATGTTGCTAAGGTGGAAATTCAGAAACTGCGGAAAGTGTACAGTTATGAATTAAACTGAAATACTGATTTAAATTAATTTTTACTTATTAAAAAATAAGTTCTTAAAAATGGCTGGTGTTATTAAAGATTGATTACTATGTAGAATTCGAAATTATAGTAATTACCGCTGATGTGTTTATAAAATTCGTGTTGCTTAAGAAATATCGTACAAAAAAACTTATTTTACGATACTAAATAATCTCTTATAATTTTGCCTCATGTTATCTTTAATGAAATGAATATTTTATGTTATTTCTGAGGATTTCGTCTGAATATTTCATCCCTTTTCAAGTAAAAATTGAGTTCTAAAGATGTATGAAACCTTTTCAGTTAAAAATATCTTGAAGGATGTTTCACAAGAATGTTTTTGCAGTTTTCATTTAGTTCGCGAAAAAGTAAAAGATTGCAACTCCATTGAATGATTAGTAAATGTAGTTTCTCTAAGGTAATAGAATTAACAATTTAGGTAAAAACATATTTTAAGTTTATTTACCGATATCATTCAGCTATGGTAGCTTTTACCATTTCTAAGAAAAAATAAAACATGTTACTGTTTCTAAATATGATAGCTAATATCTATATTTAAATCATCTGTAAATAAGTTTTAGATGAAATAACTGCATACTAATGTATTAAAGGAAAAATATAAATATCGGGATTAAAATAAATCTGAATCAACTCAAGTGCAGCTCATTAAAATTATATCATGATATTGTATAAAAAAATATAATTTTTCAACGTACTGATGTATTGTTTGAAAAATCTGTTGTTTTTAATATTTCATTTAGAAAATTGATAGCTAATTGTGGCTAGTTTGTGATTTAATTAATCACACATAAAATTTGAAAGATTAAATTTATGAACCATTGTAATAGTTAAGATGTAAGACGTTAAAAGCCTTTTATGACTAACCCTCCGTTAGGCACGCGGTCTACGATCGTAGACCAGGTACTTTTTAAATAACGTAATTTCTAATATATGGCGCGCGCAGACACTTCCTTCTCAGTAGCTGTTCTAAATACACTTTTCCACCGCCAGTGTCGTTTCGCTTGTTAGCGAGTGCAGACGCCTAGTTTATTGACGGAAGAATTCGGTTGGTCTACGATTGTAGACCATGCGCCTAATTACGTCACATTTTCCATCAGATTGCAATTTTGTTTCTTCACGCTTTATAATGCAAAAGTTAAAACGTTTGACTATTTTAATGCATTAGTGTGTTTGATGTTCTAATAAACTATGTCGCAAAGTAAAAGACGCCGTGTTGAAACTTCAAGGGAACCGAAAGTGTGGATGAAATGGCTTGAAGAATTGTCAAGCAAAGAAGAAATGGAAGAATCTGGGGATGAATTTGAAGAGGGTCCACTGGAAAGTATGCACCACGACGATGCAATTGATCCAGAAACGGAAGAAAAGGTAAAACTGGGAATAGCCTTCTACAATAAAACTAAAATATGCGTAGACTTAGTAGATCAAATGTGTCGAAGTCATGATGTTGCAAGGAACTCCAGGCGATGTCCTATGGTAATTTTCTACGATTTGTTGAACATCTCTGCTATAAATGCGTTTTCTGTTTACAAGGCAAGAAATACAGAAAATAAAACAAAAAGACGAAAATTTATTGAATCGTTTACATGGGAGTTAATACGGCCACAAATACAATTTAGATCAACATTGAAAGAACTGCCTGTGGAAATTAGAAGACGTGCAACTGTCCTTTTAGGTCTTGAAGAAACTCAACAACCTATGGAAAATCCTAAGGGAAAAAATTATTTGAGACGTCGCAGCATATATCCGAGAAGAAATAAGTCTTCCAGGCGAGATTGCTGCAAATACCACTAGTCTGTACGCAAAGAACACATGGCTGACATGTGTGTCTCGTGTTTGAATAATTGAAAATACAAAAGCCTGTGAAATGATCAAAAAGATTTTCATTTTATTATTTCTAAATGCTGTTTGTAAATATTACCCTTTTTGAACTCAAGAAATTAATTTTTGTTTAGTTTTATTTATTTAATTTAATTTTTGCTTTTGTATGTAAAAAAATCCTTAAAAATGTATAACATGATTTTATTGCGAGTAAAAACTGCTAATAACGTAATAAAGCATATTTAAATTACTTTATTACCTTTTAAAATACTTAAAAGAAAAGTATGAATTAGTTTTTAATCAAGAAATTTTATTTGTTGCATTTTAAACAGTAAATAAATTTGGTCTAGGAGTGTAGATCGTGCGCCTAAACACGTCAGTAAAAGTCGCGAGTCTAACGGAGGGTTAAAAAAGTTTAACCACAATGAGATTCTTGAAAGATTGCAAAGTTAATTTTTTATTATTATAAACATATTGTATTAAATTTAAATGATAACTGATAGTTTTAATCATAAAGTACTGAAATTTTGCTTCCAAATAGTTGGCTTATGAAAGATTTAACTTCATAAAATGAATTTTAATCCTTAAGATTATTAAAGTTTTGAAGATAACAATTTTAGCATCTTTTAAGAACTATTAGCACCATGAAGTATTATTTATCTTAATGAATAATTGAATATTTTTTATTTGAGTATTCATTTCGTCATTCTTAGAATTTTGACGAAATTACTATGGCCATTTTCATTCTGAATTGGAATTATTTATATCAACTGCATTAAAGAAAAGCTGAAATTTGTGTTTCATATATTTGCCAAATTTTTATTCACTTGACTCATTTATAAAATTATTAAAATAAATCAAATTTTAAAAAATCAATCTATTAAAGAGAATGAAGCTGAAATTTTATTGCAGTTTAGAATGGAATATATTAATCCGTTTTAATTAAATATAACTAATTTGCTATTTTTTATCTATTATAAACTGCATAATTTTTCAAACATAAATTTGAAAAAGAAATATTAATCATGGAAGCACTGCCTTAATACTATACAATCACACTGGTAGATTGCGTCTTATTTGAGAAAAATGTATATAATGTATATATATTTCTTAGTCGCCATAATATCGTGATTTCCCTCCCATTTTTTTAATGAAAAATATGGATAAAGTGGGGGTGGGGGGTGGATCCATATTGAAAAAACAGATTTGATTTTTTAACGATTATCACAACTGTTAATGCTAGGATCATTGAAGACATGTTGCAGAAGTTATGCCAAGAATTGCATTACATGTTTGATATATACAGCATAACATAAAGGGAGATTATTGGATATCTGTGATAACTGCATTCAAAATCTGAATATAGGACTTATTGAAGTGTGTTTCTTTTCAAATAATTCTGTTAAGCCTTAAAATTAGAGCTTCTATTTTAACTTTCATTAATAGTATATAGAAGCCGTCCGTTTTAATATTGGTTCAGTAGCTAATTTTTATACTTTAAGGGATAGAGATACCCTTCCAACTGCAAAATTTCACTTTGTATCAGTCAAAAAATGTAGCTTTCAAACAGTTAAGAAATTTAAATATAAATTTAAGTAGCTTCTTGGAAAACTATCAGTCATATTTCGTAAAATATTTTCTCATACTAACATTTTAAGTAAAAATATCCCATTTATTTGCTTTTAGAACTGAACAAATTATGAAAGAACTGAAAGAATTATGGAGCTTTGAATATAAATATTTAAAAGAATTTCACCAGAAAATACACGCATCAATTAGTGCTGTGGTTCAAAGTGGTCATTGGTTGCTTTAAAACAATAAAATGTAAGGTTTCATTACTCAATTGTAGTTGCAGAATAGTAGATTTTTTTTTTGTTTAAAAATGTTAAAACTGTGTTAGAAAAATGACATACAGTTCTGGAGAAATATACGAAAAATATAAGTTTATTTGTTGACTCAGACAACATGACAAATAATTAATTATTTATGCTATTTAAAGCTCTTTGGAGTTAGAAGTGTATGTTTATCTCCATCAGTTTATAAATGAATTATTGCGTCTAGGTTTGACTGGATACCCAGTATATTTATTGTTTTAATATTTTCAATGCAAGGGTAACTTATTTTTATGATTCCCCTTATTGATTTCGTTGATACCCTTAAGGATTCGATTTTACCTGCAATGGAATTCAAATATCTCACATTCTTTTTTCTTATAGGTGTTTAGTAAATTCCCAGATTAGGTCCATCTAACTTATATTCGGCATTGCGCTGATTTCAGAAATAAAATACAAAACTAAAAATTTGAATCTATCTCCAGCAGTTTATAAATGAATTTTTGCTTCTTGATTTAAGCGGATACTCAGTATACTATTTTCATATTTTCTATGCAAAGGCAACATTTTTTTATGATACCCTTACTGATTCGACTTTATGTGCAAGAAAACTCAAATTTTCCCATTTTTTACAGGTATAGGTAAATACCTAAATTAGGCCAACCTGGCTCACATTGGCATTACATTGAATTCAAGAATAAATAAAGAAATTAAAAACTGAAATCCAATCGTAAAAGCTTATTACTAATGAAGTGTAGTTAAGTTTTAAAAAAATATTGCAGTCTTTGATATTAGTCAAAAATGCTTTCAGTAGTTGCTGAAATTTTTATTTTGACGGTCTTGCTTTTTGTATTCTTTAACCCTAAAATACATATTGTTGTCGTCTATATCCAGTTCCACTTAATTTTATTCAAAAACCCGTTGATAACCATGGATAATAAATTATGTATGAAAGAAAAATGTTGACATTGTTTTTGTTGGGTATTATATAGATTTTTACATTTGGATGTTGTAGGTGATGAAGTTTAATGCTTCACTTAAAGATACAGTTTCTATTGTCAAATTCCCTATAAAGGAGTGATTTTTATATACTAATTGTTAAAAAATTACTTCTCATCTATTGTCAGGGAAGCTATCAATCTTTGATGTTGTATTTGAAAATCATACTGGATACAAGCTAGATTTTTTGAAAATACTGTCTTCTAAATGCCTACATAAAACGTTTTTCCAAATAAATATACCATATCATTATCTGGATTTTTTTAAATTTATTTTTTACGTAACCTATGACTATTTTTCTATAACGATTTATTTTAAATTCAAAACAAATAATCATACATTTAAAGGTTAAAGATCAAGCTTTCACATACTTTTGTATTCTAACATCATGGTTTAAATAATATTTTTTGCATGGTTTATAGTTTGAATACAAAGATTTCAATTTTTCTTTGTTCTACCGTCGTTGTTTTAATCCTTCTATTCTGCAAAGAAAGAAGGAGACCTCCCCGATTCTCCTGACATGTGCAGGTAAACCCTCAAATCAGGCTACCTAATTATCTCCATTCGGGAGTGGTTTCACCACTAATTCCTGAGCTGCAAGTGAATCAGGAGGCGAGTCTATCAGATGTGATGGCAAGCGTTCACCGTCGAGATTTCTTGCTCTTCGCGATCTCTTTTCTATTCGATGACCATACAAGAGTACTTAATTTTTTACCAGTTGCTTTTATCTATTTATTGGGAGCACTTTCCTAAATTGCACTTCGAATACAAAGCAAGCCTATTATTACAAAGTGAAAACTTTTGTAACCACTTTGAGCTTCAAAGATCACGTACGCCAAGCTCTACCGTTTACTGTTTTAGAGCTAGCCGCTGAAAACAACCGCCGTGTAATCCTGTTACAGTTTACGAAGTCTTCTTCCAAGACTTGAATTATGTATCACGCGAAGCCGTTACCTGTATGCGTTTGATTTTTATATGGAATTTTAAATGCCCTTTTACGGCTGCTTAATAGCGGCCGAAAAAAATTACGCGACTCTGAATAATTTTCAGACTTTTGAATAAAGTAGGATTCGTAATTTCTCACTCACAGAATCAAATAATCGTTATGTTTCGGGTTAGTTACCTTGGTGTTTCTGGCTAAGCTTGCACGAGTTGTTCATAAGCAAAAAAAAGTTCCATGTAGTTCTTTACTTTTTAATACAAAAAAAAAGTTTTGTCGATATTTAGTAATTAGTTTTAGGAGAAAATCTAATTTCTCTGACTGAATTGAAATAATTGTAAGCTCACAAATGGATAATATGATTTAAAAATATGTCTATATTTTCTCTTTTTATAATTGGTGACACTTTGAAAACTCGTATATTTAATACAGTAATAAATACCTAATATTGATTTATATATTTTAAGAAAAAAGTAACATTTTACTAATATTTAGAAGTAAAATATTTTAATGTCTAAATTGAAAAGATATTTTTTGTAGCATTTTAATAAATACATAAAATTAAGACAAAAACTGTTGTAAGGAAAGGGAGAGTTTAATTTTTCAAATTTTTTCAAGAGATAAATAATCAGACGCATAACTCAATTGAAAATCTGTCAGTTTATTGGAAATCAGTCAAATACTAATTATTTTTTCTTTAAAGGTTTCTTAACAACACTTAAACATTTTCTGAAGTCTTACCTTGAGCCACAAAATAAATATATATTTATAAATCTCGTGACAATAATAGAAAATATCAACAAAAAATGACTTAAAATAAATAATACATTTTTTGATTGTATATTAAATAAATTGAGTTCAATCAATGGGTTTTGTTTTGAACTTGGATAGGAATTTAATGAAAGACAGCGCTTTGCTTATTCCTTTTTGCATAACGAATTGAATTTGAGTCAAATATTGTGATATCACAATTACATGGCATAAGTATTACTTGTCATCCAGTATTTAATTAAACTTTACCAACAGCTTTATAATGCTAGTAAATCTCGTATTTCTTCTTTCAATACGCATACTGATTTCCAGTGTTAAAACGACACAGCAGATTTGGCTTATTTTAAATGAACAGGAATCGACTCAGTGGGATAAATATTTAACATCTCCTGAAAATATTTGATCATCATACATTATTTAAGGGAAATTAATGATAATAATAATAATAATAACAGCACAACTATAATCTGTGTAAAAAAACTAACTTCTCACAAAAAATATAAAAACATGTTAGAAATGTCATAAAAAATCCAATTTGCTTAAATTATCTTTAACTATATCTTTTATTATATTGATTTGGGCATCTATAACTTAGATAAAACAATATTTTCTAGTTTTATAATATTTATTGAAGCGTGTTTTAAAGACTTATGTATGACAATAGGTACGTTATATATTGCAAGGCTATCGAAGCTTTGTCTTTAATTACCTCAATATTTCTCCCAAGTGACCCCATTTGGTGCCAAGACCCCTAGTTCAAGAAACCCTGATCTAGACCACAGTAGAAACCAGCCTTTGTTAATCCTCCTCTCGCACAGCCAGGAAGAGAAAAAAAAAAGATTGTAGTGGAGTGAGTATTGGAGCAGTTTGCTCATTGTGCCAGCCCATAGAGGGAGAGATAAATGAAGACAGAGGCGATAGTCGCAGAGGGAACAATATCTACTGGTGATCAGCTCCTCGCTTGATAAAAGACGAAAAGAGGGAGAGGACGTAGTCCGATAATCACTCGCCACAATATCGGCCCTTTGTTCCCCCCCAACCCCGAATCAGGCCTGCCCTAAAAATTGGGCTATTGGCCGTTGCTGACCGGTTACTTATTGAGTGTGAAAATGTCCAATGGTAGCGACTTTTGGAAGGTCGAATGTCATAACCCTAAGAGTTAACTGGAAGTTCTTTGAAAATCTGAGACAGTTGGGCAGTTTGAAACAATGAAAATTAGAACAAATGCTTCACTTAGAAAACTTTTCAGACAGCCATAAAGATTCCTTTTTCTTTTTTTTAAATCCTAGTTTTTAAACCCCAGCTTAATTATTGATTTTTTTTTCTCCAAGAACTTAGAATTTCATTTAGTGCTGTTTTGATTTTTTTTAACTTTAAAGGCTAAATATACAAAAATGGAAGAAAGAAAATTTCGATAACCTTCTTAACAGGATGTGAAACATTTATAGAGGAAATTTCCACGTGAAGGTTTCTGTTACGAACTTAGAGTTTTAAGTCAAATCTATTTCAAATTTTTAATACTAGAATTAGAATAAGATTATTTTAATTTCCTTTTTTGGATTCTAAAAATTTTATGTATTTCTGCAAATCAATTGTAATCCTAAATATTTCAGTCATGTTAGATTAAACAATCAGTATTTTCCAGAGCTCAAGCCATTCCATAGTTATTTTAAACCAAAGATTTATTAAAGGCTTTTTTAACTTGTTAACTGGGTATGACGGATTTTTTCAATGCTAAACGAACTGAATATAAGTTAATTACCCACTAAATAGGGTAAAGAACTTTAAATTAAATTTCACGATGCTTATCTATTGCAGAACTTTCGCTACTGAAAAACGAAAGCTTTGAAATTCGAAAGAGAAATCGCAATGAATGAGATAATATTACTTTTCTTTCACTCTGCAGTATTTTAATTCAATTCTATAAAAAAACATGCTTTGAAGATTTAAAATCATAATTTTTTCGAGTTGAGCTAATTTTATTCGTATTCCTTAATAACTCATTTTAAATATTTTATTGAAACAAAAGTCTTTGTGTAGCAAATATGAAAAAAAAAAAATGTCTTTCGAACTATTAAAATGAATGAAAGATTTTTAACACAACTCAAGCTTGTGAGTTTTATCATCTATTCAATTTGGTTCCATCCTTTTTATGAGGTTTTTACTATGTTTTAGCTGCAGTAGGAAAAAGGTAATCTAATTAGAAGATAGGTGTAAATCAAAGGCAGTCTACATTAATCAACATTTTAACATTAAAAAATTGCTTTCTGAGATGCCATGATTACCTTACCTAAAATAAGAATCAATGTAAGATAAAATATGATCGTATTAATTCAACGAATTTCCTTAATATTTCTCTTTCAGGACTTTATAGGACGTGTTTTGGTAAAAAGAAGTTATAACATTAGATTTATGAATAAATTTTATAAAACTGAATTTGATATATTAAAAAGAGATTAGTTTTTAAAAGTAAAAGTTTACTAAAAGTAACGGAAGTTTCCGTTACTTTTAGCATTATTTATTAAATAATATTTATATTCAAATTTTGTATAACTTTTTCATTAAATTCATTAAAAATGAAAATAAAATTCCAAAAAGATATATTTTAGACTTATTCATATGTTAGTTCTGTATGTATCATACAAAAGTTAAATACACTATGAATTTAACATAATGTCTATTTAATAACCAAAAGCTTAAAGGAAAAAATTATCTTGATAAGAATACTTGCAACTTAAGAAAAAAATTCCTCTCAAATTGAAATTTTGCAAAAAAAAAAAAAAAAAAAAAATATCTTCCCTTTTTTACTTTTAATATGCATAAAAAAAACAATAAGCTTGGCATTTTCTAGCAATTTAAATAGTTAATGGCACGCATATATGAAATATTATTTAAAAAGTTTAAGAACGAAGGAAATGCATTTCAACTTCATTGTCTTCATAAATGAAAATCGTCTGCAGTCTTTTCACGTTTCAAAGAATTGCCTGGAAACGTATCAAGAAAGATTGATACGTTTGTTGTTGAATTCTAATGTCAAAATTACAATGAATACTTCAGTGCTATTCATGATCTCAAGCGAATCATGTCAGTTACAAAGCTAAAAAACAGACCTCAATACTACAATCATTCTTTCTTTACATAAAAGTGACCTGCACATCCATTCTGTACAGCATTCTTTTATTTGTATTTCGCATTCTGCCTTCAAGAGACAAAATCACTTTAATCTAAAAACTTCTGGTTTAGTAATCTTCTGCTAGAAAAAAATGCCCTTTTTTTTTTGAACCTTTTTTCATTCCGATAATTCATCGAAACTTTCACAAAAGAGCCTTTCACCGATCACCTCCACGAGTCGATCTTCCTGAAGTTGCCGCCCTTCTTAATTGCGCCAGATGTCAGACTCACAAAAGTTATTACAAATTAAGCATAATCCACTAATTGTTAACCGTCAAGCCAACAGATGTCCCGATTCGTATTAACAAAATGATACCTTTTATGTGCACTGACATCGCCCTTTCAACCAAAGACCAAAGATCTACCTTATTTCCCAAGCATAATAAGAGGCGAGTAGCTAAATACATAGAATATTAGAACAATCCCTGACTTTCTCTTCCAACAATTCCATTGAGGACTCCACAATGGTAGCATTCCTAAGGGATTTTGAGCTGCGATACTGACTTCACAAGTTGCCTAGAGCAAGTCAGTTCGTACATCGTTTCCTAAATTGGATTACAATCAACTCAAGTTTTATGCGAGTGTGCTCTATTAATGGGCGATATCTTCTCCTGGATTACCAGCCTACATTTGGGAGCTGCGGGAAAACGTTTAGGTTCACTTTTCGATCAGCACAATTTGTGTCTTTCCGGTAACAAGGCCAGCTATAATCAGGAAAGAATATGACAGCAGTGCAGAAGGGGATAGAGGGTAGGGTTGGTATGTCCAGGGGCGATCCCGATTCTCAATAGTTATGGCTAATTGTTGTTTGACTTCCAGTAATCTTTGTTTTCTTTCACCAATTCGGGAAGAAAGGTACTGAAATTAAAAAGAACTCTCAAAATATTTGTGGCACATTTCAAACAAGCATTATTTTTTGGCTTGTGGTTTAACATTATTTATGTAAGAAATGAGCAGACTCCATATCTGGTCGCAGGTCATCTTTAAGAGCATTACCTGAGAAATTCGGCATTTTAAGGAAGTGATTTTACACAAAAGGTTGATTTTATACATATGTTTCCGTAAAATCAATTAAATGACCTGTAAATAACTTTAGGCGAAACTTTCTAGTGTATGGGTCATTGCATTTAAATACATTTGTATAGATAAAATTATTAAAAAAATATTCATGACATTTTATTTCCTTGAAAATTACAATTTAATGAGAACATTATAAAAATTAAAAATTTATTCAAGAAATTAATTCTTAATTGAGTAGCATTTTATGTTTCAATATATTTCGCGCTTGGCATAAAGTATAAAGTTATTTCACATGCTTTAAGTAATATTAGAATTTCCCGAAGGAAATTGGAACAAAAAAAATTTCAAATCGCATCTCAAGCACATTAATATTCTTTGCTTGATAAGTTTAGTCTAACACTTTCTTACAATTTTAAACTCAAAAATCTGTTTTGAAAAAAATACAAAAATTTAATGCATTGTTTGAATTTCCAAGGGACCGATATGATATTCACAAAGTAAGAGAACCAAAGTTTCATTGTATAATCTGCCCGTGCTGCGTGAATGCAATGTATATATTTTTTCTATTTTCCAGTTGTGCAGATTAGGATTCTAATATTTTTTTGCATAAAACCAATTTCAAGTTTAATTTAACTTTAAATACAATTCAAGCCTTTATGGATACATCTTTTATTTTGTTTAACTTTATAAAATGGATTTCATGATATCAATAGTTAAAATAAAGATCTATAAAAGTATTGCTTTTTTAAAATTCGGTTGCAAAAACTTCAATTCTGCTTTTATTTCCTAAGATTTATTGAATCTATATTTAGTTTATGGTACTGAATCGGTTTCCAACTCATATAAAAAATTACATTTCCTGGAAAAAAGATTATTTTACTTTTTAAAAAAATTATGCAAGAAAGCAGCATTATAACTTTCGAAACAATAAAATTTCCATTATACTTTGATTTGGATTGCAAGTTGAATTTATAAACAGATATTTTAACATGATGTCGAATACAATTATTTTGAAGAGAATAAAACTGAAATTAGCTATACTAGTCTGTATTAGGAGCTATTTCAGAAAAGAATCACAAGGAAATGTTTTCCGACATTATTTACATTAAATATTGCATGTATTCTGCCTAAAATAAGACATTCAGATCTAGTTTTGGCTCATTTTTACCTTTTCTTGTTTCTGTTTTCAAAAATTATACATTTGATTTAAATGAAAAAAGGAAAATAAACCTAAAGAAAATAACAATGAAAAATTATTTTCAGCAAAAAAATATCAGATAGAATTATTTATAAAGCATAACGAAGAAACAGAAATTTGTATTTCTCAAAAAGATCGTTTTTTAAAGTAAGACAGGAAATAATTTCAGTCGAAAAATCAACCTCAGTCAGCGCATTGCAAGGTTAATGCCTGCATTGTGCTGCCAATGAATCAACCTAATACTCAATAATCCAATTAAAATACTTTCATTTAGTTCAAATACAGGTAAAAAGTAATTTTGTTTTGATACGTTAAATATTGTTATGGAAACCAGTCTGTTGGGTATATGGTACAAAATGTCCAATAAACCTCATGACGGATAACTAGACTTACTCCGCAAAATACAAAATACTTTGCTATCTAAACACAGCCAAAGCATATACAAAGTCAGAACTCAACAAAATGCTCATAAACAGCTAAACGCTAAATAAATAATAACAACGAAGCAGTTGCGCTCTACTTTCCCAATCATATTATAATAATACTCCAAAAGGAGAATTCATTTCTTGTATGGAAACTTCCTCTTTTATAATTTCCTAACAAAATATACAATTTTCCATAAGGATTCCTAGTTGTTTCCTAGTTGTCGGCTGCTAATAGGTATATCATCATATCTGTTGCATATTCCAGAACTTTCATTTATAACGAAAGTCATTAAGTTCGTCACTAAATAGTTCAACAATAGCCAAGCTTATTAAGAAAATTGGGTGCATTGACCAGACATCCATTAAATGTATTCGTAAATATGTCTTCTCAAAAATGATACAAAAACTGTGGAAAAGTAGTTTTACGGATTCGCAACAATATGAAGAACTTATCCAAAGCATCTTTTTCGAAAATAAAGCTGAGTTTTCTTAAGTAAAAATTTTGATGCTTGCATCAAAATAGGTAAATAAATTGCTCTCTTAACCTGAATCTACCAGACATGCCTCACGCACGATGCAAAAGTATTAAAAATGCACTTTACATATTGATCCCACATCAAACAAGATTCAAATAATTTCTCAAAATTTCAAATTTAAGGTAGCGAAAGAATTGAGTGGCCAAAACATTCTGATAAAGAGTTTAACACCGAAATTAAAATTCACCGTCTTAAAAATATTTAGAACAGTTTACCAGGCGCTTAAGAATATATTTTTAATTTTTACAAGTATTAACCAATTAAAAGATCTGAAATGTTAAAAATAAGAGATCTTTGATACAGTTCTTAATTCGTTTTGGCTGACAAGAAACATTTAGAAAGTCTGAGGAGAATTAACTTTTATGGTGGCAACTACAAAGGAACTCAATTTTATTCAACCTCTTGCACATTGATTTGTTCATTTTTATCAGAGAGAATATGTAGTAAAATTAAAAAAGAAGCCTAGTTCCTAATTTACAGACTTAAAATAAGAATTTTTAAGTTTCAGTAAACTAGACTTCTTCTGCAGTAGCACACGTGGATAATTTACTTACTAATTCATTTACAATTAAAATAGAAGAAACAAATCAACAAATATTTCCTCGTAAATGGTAAAATCCTCCAACATTTCTGAACAATCTCTGTCTCTGGTTATAATTTGTTTTCTTCGACATATTTGAAATTTAACATACTCTAGATATATAATTAGTTTATTTTGCAATTTTTTTCGATGTAAGGAATTAAAGGTATTGCTTATTTTTAAGTTTAGATACCAAAGAATGAAGAAGAAAAAATTGTGTTGTTCCATTTAATTCTTGCAAATACAAAATTTTACTACTTTAATGTCGGATGCAATTATCTCCGACAAGTTTCCTCTAAAATAATGAAAGATATGACAATTGGATCATTTTCTAACATATAGTACTTTAAGAAATTTGCATTATCGATGCCCAAATTATTGAAGTCAAAACATCTTATCAAGTCTATTATATGTAATAACATTAAATTCCCTTTATTTGTAAAAACATAAATATGGTTCTATAGAAATGTTTTAATTGCCGATAGTTATCAGATTGATTTTTCTGCACAAACAGCTTAACAACTTATGATTTAGACTTATTTTGAAAATTTTGCTTATTAAAATATTATTAAATAGATTAATGTATATAATATTCGATTATCATTAGGATAGAAATTATAAGAAAGTTATTTAAATTAATCACTCATATTATTATATTTTATTTCGTGGAAAAATAGTTATGAAATTTATTTCTTGAGCTATTTTATTTTAAATTTGTTCTAATTTCTGATGAATATTGTCTTTGCTAGGTATACTGGAGAAAAAATAGCTTACTTTTTATTTGTATTTGCTTTTTTAAAAACTTTCTTATTACACTGTTTGAGTCCCACGGAGTGGAGCGGAGGGCATCTAGCAATTAAGGATGAGAAGCTTCCTGTATGGTGATTGGTTCTCGCCATCCACGTGGATACACAAAAAGGTGGAGGGTATGGCTCCTCTCATTGTTAAAGATTGTACCTAGGCCAGTCATGGCCCTAGGTACTCAATCACAATTCCCACCAGTGCTGCTGTGTCGGTTGCCTTCTGGTGGGTCGGAATAGCCAGTTTGTGTTTATGCTGCTTGAGAATTTCTGAATGTATCTGGTGACAAAAATTTTTAAAGACGACGTTTTATAATTTCAAACGAAATGTCAAAAAATAACTCAATCATAATGCTAAAAAATGAAATTCCTCTAGGAAACGTCATTTTTAAATGGAAACAAAGAGCTCAAAATATTATTTGTTAAGAAATAAAAGCTTTTGAGTTTTTATATTAACATACTATATTATACATTTTAACTGAGAAAAGAGGGTTTTGCTATAATAGCTTTATTCTATCCTGTACCACTTTAAGATTTCTCTGGTAAGAGCCCAATTATGTTGAAGAAATCTGGTTTACTTAAGTAGATGACTTTGTATTTAAGAAGAAATCTGGTACAAAACAATTAGCAAAAGCGTGTCCTTGAGCGAAACAGAAGCGACAAAACAAGTAGCGTGATGCTATGGATTCATCCGGTTCGATTGAGGTCACGATTACCCAATATTTATCGGCAAACCACTTTAGTAGAACTGCTTGTTTGAATGCGCCTGTGAGTATTTGTATCACAAAGTAATTTAGTCGCTGTGAATTGATTTTAAGCATGGACTTGTTAAGACAATTATCATTTCACGACCAGATCAATCACAGCGATTAGCGTAAAAATCCCAGCAGTCTGGAAAATTGAGCTTTTTGATCTATACTTTTTCCTATTGACAAACACTTTTTGACCTCAATTTGTCCTTATTTTATTCGAATATAAAAAAACACAGTTACATTTACATCTTATACTTAAATTTACGACTTATACAAGCATTTACAAAACTACTGCGAATTAAAAAAATTTGTAGAAATATATTCCATGTCATGACAATTCTTGTTTTCTTGCTTCTATTTTACTACTATTTTTTACCTACTTTGAGTGCTATAGATAATAATTTATAAAAATCGGTTACATTTACAGTTTATACTCACATTTACAGAACTACTGCGAACTGATAAATTTTGCAGGAATATATTCTGTGGCATGGCAATATTTTTTTTGTTGCAGTTGTTTTATTATTAATAATATCTTATGTCAGATTTCTTCTGATGTACAATCATCTATCAGAAAAACCTCAAAACTGTACCACATAAATAACGCCATTACAAAAAAAATATTCTTGGATATATCATACATTTCTTTGGATATATCATACATTTAAGTAAAGTAACTCTGCCTGAAGCGAAATAAACCAAAATTACTTGTATACGGAACTAAATCAGAAAACATTGTTTTTAATCTATAAATTAATCACAAATAAATTAGATGGGTTATAAATTATGTTTACCGAGCTCAAAGTCTATTGTCCAAATATAATCAATAGTTAGTTGAACATGATAAATTCCAGTTTGAGAGTAAAATGAAGCTGCTTTTAGATCAATTTCACGCTTGTGACTGGCTCTCAAATGCGAGGACGCGTAACAATCAATCTCGTAATATCCCTTTATAGTAAGAGATATTCAACCCTTTGTTTATAAGCAATTTTGCGAGTTATTTCGTTCTATTTCATTGCTACTGAGAGTTTTGAGACTTGATTATTTGTAATAAAATGTTTCTCAATGAGCTCCAATTCTTTTAATAGTCACTTCAAAGTTCAATAGATTTTTAGAGAATTTTATTTTATTTCATATATAAAATTTTTCTTGATAGATGAATATCAAAGATTGATAAAAAATATTTCAAAACACAGTAAATTCTTTCTCTGTTGTATTAATTTCAGATATTGCTTTATACAGTCACTGATATATCAAAATATCATACTTCAAATCTGACAAAACATTTTATCGATGCAAAGTAACTGTATCGGTTATACATCTATTTTCATACATTTTACAAAATGCTGGAAGTCACCAGCAGTTCCAGTGGTCACATCAGCATTTAATATAATGTGTTGTGGCTGATTTTTGACATACGACATTTTGATTCCTCTCCAATGATATAAACTGCGTCTGAAAATGGAAAGAGTTTGGATATATTTTATTTTACTGCGTGATAAATTTAGTATCAAATGGAAGTATATTTAATTTATTCCAGATATTTCTTTATTCTAGTGTAATACTTCGTAATATCCTAGTATTTAGCAAGACTATCAATAAAACTCTTTTCAAAATACTATATGTAGATTCACTAAAACATGAAGTTAAGAAATAAAACTTTAAATAATCAAGAAAATAATGAAACATGAAAACAATTCATCTAAAACTCGGAAATAGCTTTAAATAAATACAAGATAGGTTTATTAAATTCCATGTTACTTATAAATGTTATTTCAACAAATGGTTTTCTATTTTCAAATAAGAATTTAAAAATATATATATAAAAAATTTAGAATTAGAATATTAACTGCATAAATTATAGAGCAAAAAATTAAGATAAATGTTAGAATTATTTCATATTTATTTATGTTTTATCGTAAATAATATTTATATGTAATGTAAAATAGGAGTATTTAAAACTGTATCTATTTATATCCAGTCTTTTATATCCTCGAGTTGTGTTAAGAAATGTGAATAAAAGTATTTGATACATTTATATATAAACAGAGTCAAAAGAAACTTGAAATATCTTGCATACTTATAAAGTTGAAAGAGAAATGGAAGGAGAAAAAATATTCAAAACAACAACAATGACATTTTTGCAGTTTGTCTTTTTTTGACGGTATGATTGTAGTTGCAAATGCATGTATGGGACAGAGGAAAATAAAAATTTTAAGAAAGTGTAAGCACTTCATCAACTCTCCAAATTACTTCCCGTCATTGTAATGTCCATATTTTTTCCCATTTTAAGCGAGAGAAGATTAAATCATCTGCAAGAAAAAGATAGAAAAAAAAATAGCACTCCTGGAGAAAAAAAATGATTCCTTAGACAAAGCCATACCAGCAAGATAAATGATTCTTAAAATTAAAGGGAAAAAACAGATAGACAGAGAAAAAGACTATTCCTATTCCTTTCCCTCAAAGACAACAACATAAAAAAATAAACATTCCAAACGCAAAACAACGTGAAATAAAAATTGCATCGTTATAATCCTATTTCTCTGTCTTATCCATTGAAAAATGCTGCCAAAGGCCGCTCCTGGTACGTCCTCTATGGGAAACAAGCCCCACTTTTCCACAATTCCAAAACCCTTAAAAAATTACATGGAAAAAACGTACAAATTGACTGCTTTGGGCCATCCATATTCCTCCCTAAATGATGTTTATGAAACAAAGTTCTTTCACTAAATTTATTTCTTTAACGTAATGACCTTTCAGACTAAATCCGGGAGGTCGTTATAAATACATTGTTTTGTGTATGGAATGATGTATTACCCGAAGGTAGGAACTTATCGACCTGTATCATTGGCTGGGTTGTTCCCTAAACAGACGTTTTCAAAGATCCCATGTCCCATCAGACTCTTTTTCAAACCGATAAGTTGGTTCGCTTGTCAGCCGGAGCGGACTTTATGGCCTGCAGCTGTTGGGAAACGGAATTCCTTCGGGATATGGGGCCAGATACCTGATTCCCCTCAAGTTCCGATTCCTTCGCTCTTTACGAAACAAACCAGAGAAGAATTCCGTTGGCCCTGCCAATAGGAATAAGCAATTGATTAAAAACTATAATGCGTGCATTAATTTACTAAACTATAAGTAAATCTGAGTAGAAATTTACGACCCACAATTACTAATTAAAATCATTTTCAATTCGAACTAAAAAAAATTCTGAATTCTAAGATGTTTTATCAAGAAGTATTCCTTGAAAAATAGGAAAAAAAAGCTTTGGTAAAAGGTCATTTAAAAAATTATTATAAATTTCTATCTAAAAGGATAAAATATAATATCACTTTCTTGTTGAAATTAGAAATATTTAAGTTGCTTTAATGCTTATTAACACAAATGTAGAATTAATCTATTCTTGCATTCAACATTTGAAAAAAATTCTTTGTAAATTATCCATAGAAATTTCTGGCATAAATATATTGATGTAATTATTGTTTTATATTTAAATTTAAACTAGTACTAAAGCTCAACTTCATGAATAAATTATCAGAAAAAATTTCTGTAGAAAATGATAAAATCTAAGAACACATTTTTGTTGAAATTAGAATTATTTAAGTTGTTTTAGAGCTTGTATACTTTTGTACAAAATATCAAAAGTGGAATCTGACCTTGTGTTCAACATTTGAAAGAAATTATTTTTTATCGATGAGTGAATAAAAATTAATTTCTAATTTTATAAATGATAGAACAAAGAAAAATTTATATTTGCAAAAAAACCTTCATAATTGGCTTCTTTAAAAATGATATTAATAATTAATGCTTGAAAAACATCAATTTAAAGGAAATTACATGCATTGTCAATGATTATCTGCTTTTAATGGGTTGACAATTAATTGGTATAAGTTAATAAGGGCACTTAACTTCCGCTAGAACGTTGAGATTCGGATTTCAGAATTCTAAATGCTGTCTTCAAACATTGAAAAATTTCCAAATATTTCGAATAGTTTCAAAATTTTTTTATATGTTTTATGCATTATTACAAAACACGAAACATTCTACCTGTAGAAAGTTGAAATATTTTGAAGAATGCTTTGTAAATTTTCGATGAAAAGATATTTCCATAGTATTAAATTTTAAGTGTAATAAAATTGAAGCGTAGCGAACGTCAGTTGTTTATAAATGGCACGAATATTTGCCATAGTATATTAAACTCATTATCTCACAGCAGTGTTTGCTTTTTAACCTTTAATAATTTTAATTACCAGTAAATTTATGATTAAATTATTTAGTATAATTTAATTATTTTAATTATAATTTTAAATTAAATTAGGTATTCATTTGTAAATGTTATAATCAAATACTAAATTTTTATAATAAAAAAATCAAGAAATAAAAACAATTTAAGGTACACAACATTACACAAAATATCTTAGTGTACCATCTTAGGCGTTTTTATATCGTTTACTTATTAAAGATACTTTAAAGTTTCTTAGAAATAAAATGTTTTACACAGTGTTAAAATAAATTTCCAAAACAAACCTTTAAATATTCTTTTGAACTTTAAAAACCAATGCTTTAATTTTAGAAGAGTTGATTTTTAGTTTTCCTTGAAAATGTTTGCAGTTTATACTTGCAGCTACAGTTACCTACTACTAAAGAAGAGGTATCCATGAAAAAAAAAATTGCAAACAACGACAAAAAAAAGTTAAAAACATTTAACCTATTAACTTCCAGGAAACATTTTAATATTATTCCAGACACATCGTGGATTTCATTACAAAACACACCCAAAACGATCTTAGAAACTCTGAGACGGGGGAAAATAATTTTTGCATTTTTCTAGCGCAGAATTTTGTTTTCGGTCCCTGAAGAATTCTGTAAGGATTTGACTTCCAATTCATCCGAAACAATTCTTCCGTTTGAGATTGAAAAGCATTCTTCAATAAACTTCAAACACTCCCATTTGTAAAATAAGTGAAAGCATTTCTAGAAAACGGGAAATAAATCATTAATATCCATTTTTGGGAGGAAGGGAAAAGGGAATTGACGCTTGGTACATTAATTGAGGCAAAAAAGGGAGCGCTGTATAGCATTTGATGCCATTGGGGAGGTTTCGACTATGTATAATACAAATAATGCGAATCATACCCAATATAACAGTTTAAATAAAGTGGAAACCGTGAGGGGTGATCTTCAGAAATCGAAATCCATTTTAAGGTCGCATCAAAAGGGATAGATTTCGTTTTCTTTTTGAATAAGTTATTGCTGCATGACGACAATATGTTTTATGCACAGAAGATACGTTTAAATAGTCACTTTTAAAATTCATTCATTACTGTCCTGTGATTTCTAAAACTGAAAATGGTAATTGCCAATAAATTCTCTTTCCAAATTTTTTTTATCAGTTTGATGGGGAAAAATGAAATTTTATATTTCCATTGAAATGTGTTTCCTGAATATCAACTTTTGATCCATCACAAGCTTTATTTTCAAGACGAGTACCAAGCACAAATTAGAACCCAACTTATAAGGTTTCCAAACCATATAAGAGAGAAGGTAACATGCAATGTCTTTGACGGAATTGAGTTTTGAGCATATAACTCTATGATGACGAAGCAGAAAATATACCAGAAATACGGCAGTTCGATTTTTTTCTCGTAGATACATAATTGCAGTACATGTAGCAAAGTTTAACATTTTGTGGCATTTCTCACTGAAATTCATTGGCAAGGAATTTTATACTTTTCAAATAAATTTTCTTGATATTTAGAAAATGTATTGAATTTAAATTTTCTTAGAAAGAAATCACGATTTTCATATAATTTTGAAACAACAGTAACAACGTGGAAGGTAAAATTGCAATATACTTGAATTAAATGAAGCAAACTTTAAGTTTAATGTTGATATACATGAACATATTTATTATATCTTAGTATTATGATGCGCCAAAATTTTTGAAAAAATTATTTTTCCCTTTGTGTAATAGAAATGGAAAAATAATTGTAAATTTAGTAAAATTAATGGATTAAAAATTAAATAAGTAATTTTTAATCTGTTTTTCTAGTATTTTTAATTTGTTCTAAATGTCATAATTTTTGTAAGTGACTTACTGGTGCACTTTATTTTATTTAAAAAAAATTATATATATTTTTTTATTTAATGTCTTTTATGAAAGTTGATTTCAAGAACCACGAATGATAGTAATATGAAAAATCATATTTTTCAATTAAAAAATATCTTAGTGAATTCATATTATGACCTCGTAATTCACAGAACAGTCAGGAATAATTTTATTTACTTTTGACTTTCAGAATGGAATCAGCATGGAATAATAGTTTCTAAATAACAGAAGTGCATTTGCTTAACAAGGTTTAAGAAAAATTGGCTATAGCTTTTGTTTAACTGGAACATTAAACAAGAGCAACTGCAAATTTCCACTCAATTAGTTTATAACACAGCACAAAATATCCAGAAATTTAGAAAAAGTAGAAATGTTTTCATTCATAAATAGCCCTTTCATTGATCTTGACAATTGCGTTTCACTATTTCTTTTTAAGGCTCCTATTCTAAATTATTCTTATACTTGCTGATTTTCGTTTTCAAAATTCGAAGAGTTTAATTATTTGGAAATAATTACCAAAATGTTTATAGTGAAACAGTTTCTTTAATTATCTTGAGAAATCAAAAAATATTTCCCTCCTTTTTAAAAATCTGTTCACAATTTTTGACGTGTTTCTTTGAAATAACTTACATGAGTATCCAAAAATTAAGAAAAAAAACTAGGAGAAAAATTAATATAAAACTTTCTACATTTTAAAGAAATTTGACAAAACTGTAATCAAACACTGCTTCTCAAATTAGGCTTTGCCGTAATTGGGAATTTTTAGATTTACTAAATTTGGATTTGTGTCGAAAAAAAAAATCATAGATTCAATAGCATAATTTTAATACTTACTCAAAAAAGCATCAACTTTGTAAAATTCCAAGCCTCATTAACACGGATTCTATTTGTTTCTCTTTTGAGGATGAAACGAAATTGTTCTGGAATAAAATTTGACAAGCATAAATAAGACAAATGATAGAATGTATAAATAACGCAAACAACACTATGCGTAAATAACATAAACAAAGACATGCATAAATGACATATATAAATAACATACACAATGATATGCATAAAAAACATAAACAATGACATGCATAAACAACACAAATAATCACACGCATAAATAACACGATATCAAAAACGCCTTATCAAGTAAAAACATTGTAATTAAGAATAAAATATAGCAGTTTTACAAGCATTTTATTCTAAGAAATTTTGTAACATGCATAGATACAATTATTTGATTTTTAGAAATTTCATAATATTTCTGAACATACTGTTTAAATAATACTTCTAACATAAAACACATAGATAAAATAGAATAAAAATATGACATGTATAAATAATGCAAACAATGACATGCATAAAAACTTCAAATATTGACATGCATATGCAACATGATAACAAAACACTGTATGAAGTAAAAACATTGTGATTAAGAATGACTGTCAGCTCTTATAAGTATTTTATTCCAAGAAATTGCTTAATATTAATAAATGTAATTATTTGATTTAAACAAATTTTGTAATATTCCTAAAAAAAATCCTTTTTTAATACTACTACTAACATAAAAAATGTAGTTCAAAACAGATTTATATCATTAAAGTATCTCTACTCAAGCAGGTTCAGGAAATATTTACTTCATATCTTAAATGACGTTGTGCTTTCCGCAACAAAACCGCGATAAAGTAACAGTAAATATCACCGACAAAAACTTCACATCATAATAATAAACGAAAAGAAGTGGAATTTTACAAAGAAATATATTTAAATACATTTTTGAAAGAAAGCTTAGTATAGCAGTTTCGCTTTCAAGTTCAATATTAGCTTCGTTAAGTTCATCGCTTCATTCAATCTATTCGGAGGATGAAAATAGAATGCAAAGTTGTGTATTACATTTTTTTTCTCAATGTATAAACGCATGATATTTTCCAAGCTTCTACATGGAGTAAAAAATATTTATTTTTAAATATAACTTTATTATTGGACCATATCTTTTGCTTTTAAAAGTTATTTCAATCATTAAACGATGTAGTTACGTGGATATTTTCTCTAAGAATTTGTTGCAAGCGATTTTACAGTTGAAGAATAGAAGTTGATACGCTCACTAAGAATAAAATGCTATGATTTAATTTATTACATATGCGAAAGCATAATTTAATGCTCTTAAGATCTTTATATAAGTATAGGTAAAAGTGGGAGAAACGTAAAGAAAATGGTCTATACTATTAGAATAATACATATTTCAAAATATGTTATAAAGATTGTTCGTATTTTTCATACCATTATTGATAGGTTTTGTTTCTGTTCTTATTCAGGCTAATCTCAAATGCAAACATCGTCTATGATACTGGCTCACAAAACCTTATTTCTCAGTTCGATAAATGTCTTAATGAACTAGGTAACTATGTGTGAATTTATCACTAAATCTCCAAGACGCCCGGATGTACACAGATAATAATTACTGAATGACCAGACTGCCGCAACAGCAACACTGGAAGGAACTGCCGTTGAGTCCTACGGGCAATCACCGGCCATGGCACAACCCTTCCCTAAGTACATCCCGTCATCGAAGAAAAAAACCATGCCACCAGCTATTTATGTGCCCTCTAGGGTGGGAAGATCCAACTACAATGCCGGAAGTATTTTATCCACATTTCTAGGTTCCCCTCCCCACGTGGATAACTACGTGGGAAAGCACCAAAATTATTATTTAAATTTGAATTTTTGTAGACACCTACAGCCATTTTCTTTTATACAGTAGCCGAACAATTATTTTCCGAACAATTCTCGTACTTCTAAGTTATGTATTTAATCGATTTCAATTTTAAACGCTGGAAATATGTGAGAAGATTCGGTCCTGTTAAACTAGTCATGAATAGTCAGGCAATCGTTTCGGTGTCTTTTATAATCATAAACTTTAAAAGAAATAAAACTTAAACATTGTATTTTTGTGTAATACAGTCGTTTTTTAAAGATATTTTTTAAACTACCAGCTACGACTGTTCTAAATCTGCTTCATAATTTAATTTACAAATGTAAACAACCATCTTATCATAAAATAGCTTTAATTTTTATAAGTCATAAATAGTAAAAAACCTTTAAAAAGGATAGCAAATTCTTTTAAATAAATCATAGTAATAAATAGCAGGCTGAAAGGGATGCTGTTGAAAATTATTTTCCGAAATAATTTTTTATAGAGGAAAACCTCTTTAATGCGAAAAATATTACGTTATAAAAAATCAACATTAGAAATAATTTAATGTAAATATGCAAATAATAACAATAAAATATTAATATTATTGTGTTAAATATCATCATTCCCGAATCAGAGATAGACGGTTACTTTCAGTTCAGATGAAATTTGTTTATGCTTACAAAATAAACGTTCTTAAAAAGAACTATTTCAAAGCAATCATAAAAGATTTTAAAATATTTTCGGATAATCCCTTTTTCATCTAAAGTAGGGCACACTTGATAATCAACTTGGAATAAAATTGCTAGAGTAATAACTGTGATTTTTCACTGAATAAATATTGAAAGATATCCCTTGAGAGAATTATACATTCTTAAGAAAAACATTCTTAATGACTAAGGATTCAAATGTTTTTAAATTATTGGAAGATATGCCCGATAGATTTGAAAATGAGAGCAGATATTATATTTTAATGCAGTTTATTTTATCTTTAGAACAACCATTCCATTTTAATATCTTGCCTTGAAAAATAACGTCCCATATGAGGGATATCCAGTAAGAAAAATTTGCTAAGCAATTAAAAAATAAGGAAACGATTATAAGAAAATTGCTTTGCATAATGAATGCAATGCGATGTTATTTATTAACATAGTATTTATCCCACTGTTAAAGCATCTATCGAAGCGAGGCAAGAGTTTTTGCATGTCCTGCTTTACAGCATGTTTTCGCTGTAAAGTTATGCCATTTGCAATGAAACAAAAGTGAATGGGAAATTTGAGGAAAAGGCTTTAATAGTGTCGCAATGGTAATTATTCGATTCTATGTAATCTTTTCTTCAACTACTGGAAGCAAATTATAACTCAGAGACGGACGCTCACATTTTTTCTTTATAGTAAACATTTTTACATTCTTCATTGAAACTTTGGATCCACCTCCTTATTATGGAGCCGTTCATTGCATTTTAGCCTTTAATTTCACAAATCTGTCAACGAATTCCGTAGTATTAAGGAAGTGGATGAAAGAAAACTCGACTGAGATTAGATATTCAAATTTTTGAAAATATTTCAAACGCTCAGTGTAAGTGCCTACGCAATACTCAGAGATTAAGAAATCTACTATTCGCTAACGTGTGCTATCAAAGTGGATGCAGATGCCTAAAATCAAGAACTCAGCATTCCCGCATCAAAAATTTTAAACGGTACTTTGTTTCTGTGCACCTCTAGTAAATTAAATGTTATCCATCATGCTTCTAATTTAAATATCTGAATCTTAAAAAGTTTCTTAACCGTAATTCATAATGCACAAAAAATATAATAAGTAATAAAAACCATACAAACTATAATATAAATTCTTAATTAGTACTTGGAGGTGCAATATGAATTGTTAACTAGGGCTTGAGTTCATACAGACTTAAATAGGATTTAAAAACGAAATTTTTTTCCCTCATTGACATTTTTATAATTTGAGTATAAATGTTATAATTGGATGTCTTACCATTTAAAATTTAAGAATATAGAATAAGAACTCTTACTTTTATCCAATGTTTGAGAAATAAAATAATTTAAATTTAGGACAAAAGATTTCAAATATCTTTAAATATATGTCTATTTTTAAATTATTCGATCAGATATACAATTTAGAAGGGCAGTTTAATTGAGAATTTTATGCAATAGCTTATAAAAATTTTAAAAAATAATAATAAATTCTATCAAATTACCTTTTAGCTCAAAATAATAGACAAGAGGCAACTAGTATATTTTTTGAATATATTCATACTCACGATCACGAACTCTCACTTAATCATGATAACGTGCTATTGATTTGAAATATTTGCCACATTTTTGTTCTAGAGATTTTAAAATATGCATGAAAATAGTAATATTATGGATAAAAATATAGCGAAATTCTTGAAAGACCGTAAAGTATAATTTGATTTATTTAGCAACCCAAGGTATTCCGTAATATTTTTACGAAATTCTTTGAGATATTTTGAAACTCTTCAAATATCAAAAAATGCTGTAGAAATATGGTGAATTATCTTTTTGTTGGTAATTTATACAGATAAACGAAATAAGAAGAAAAATTATAAAATAACTACAGTATCTAAAGTCATATATGCTAAAAATTAGTGAAATATATACCATTTGACTATGTATACTTAATCGGGAGGGGGAGGGGAGTTATTATGCAATCTTTGAAAACATGACTAGACATGAATGTAAAAGTAATAGTGTATTTTTAAATTCTTATAATTTTCTTTTCCTTGTTAAAAATTTAAATACTTTAGTCTAATTTATAGGATTTGGAAACCTGCAACAAAGTATGGGGTTTCAAACCAGATTCCATTGATGTCTCTCTCTATAAAAGGGAAATTCACCATATTTTGGAACTTGATGCAAATAAAACCAGTTTGGGATCAAATCATCTCCCCCTGGTGGGGCGAAGAAGTTTTAAGGGAAGTGTACAAGTTGAAGTGGGATTCCCGTTGTGGGGACAAAATTTGAAGTTACAAGATTCGTCCCAAAATAGTCCTGAACTAAATTTAAAACTGTTTCTAAACAAACTAAGCTAAGCTAAGATTATTTGCAAAACATTCGCTTCGGTGCTATAATTTATTGTCAATATCATTTTTTAAAAGTTGAATAGCTTATAAAGACTTGAGAAGTAGATTGTAAACACAAATATTCAATTTTTTCCCTTATTCCAAGTGAAGGTAGAATTTTGTGATATCATTTTTACGCAATTTCTTTACTGACAGAATTTTGAAATGTTTTTTTTTTTTTGCTTGCATCTTCTAGATGAGAATGCACTAATTCAATATTTTTGAACTATACTATTATTTGATTGGTTAACTGAATTTTATTCCATATGGTTGGCGCCATCTGGTAGTAATTTTGAGAAAAAATAATGTTAAGATTCTATAACATTGTTAACAGTGGATTACAAATTAAAATTTAACAGATAAACTATAATTAAGTTAAAAATTTCCACCTGTCCCTATAATAACAAAAATATCCTCCAATAACTATGTTTATTAAAATTTGGCAGATTAAAACAGTATCCTTCTAAACCACTAACTTAGAGATTCTAAACATTCTTTAGGTTGGTTTATCGTCTCGGAAATACACTGACAGCATAAATATTCATTAAAGTTAATACATTAGTTTTAACCACAAACTAAGACGATTTTAAATGGAAAACGTGTACTTAAATTGCGAAGTTAAAATTGAGTCTGCCATTTATGTTGGGGGGAACGCCATGATAGCACAGAAAGTACACGACCATTTAATGTAATCCTCCTGTAATCAACACTTAACTTCGTTATGACATCTATAAAGACTTGCGGCTAAAAATGCTCATATCAAGAGTCTTTAAGTAGGATGTACACTTTTTGAGCATGATTTTAGCATCCAGACATTCCTACTTCCTTCGTAATTTATTCATTCTTGACTCCACTCATTTTTGCTTTCTCGTATATGATGTATACAAAGAAAAAGTATTGCAGTAGTCAAATAATTCGAATATGAGTTTTGACTCGACTGAAATTTTGGAAACTCTACAAGTTTTGGAGTTTCCTGAGCCGGGAAAACTCCTTATTAGAATTAAATTTGTCTTTGTCAATGGGTCTTTATGCTTGCGAATGCGACTACTCGAAAACACTTTCAGCTAAATGGATGAAATTCGGTGCATATTTTTAAATGCTTATTTAGTGTTGATATGTCTTTATTTCTGCACTAAATACGTCAAAATGTTGATGGTCTGTACTTTCACAAGCATGTAAACACTATAATTCAAAAATGTAATGATTTAAATATAAGAAATTTGGGGTATTATTTGGGGTTTTGTAAAAGTAATAATTGCAGTTATCTATCAAATTTTGTGTTAATGTATTTGGAAAATGAAATCCAAAATACACAAATGGTGTTCTAGCTCCTGTGCATTAACAGCATTCCAGCGGTTAATTGACAAAAAATTCAAAAAATCGCTCGCATTTTTAATTTATTTTGTAATTTTTTGTTCCCAATGGCATGCAGTTAATAATATGCTATTATATTTATTAGAGAGTTATAAGAGCGGGGTTCTGAGAACCCCCACCCAATGTTTTAAAAGTAAAAGTAAAAAAAAAAAGTAAAAGTAAAATCCAAGAAAAAAAATGCCAATTTTTTCTTTATTATGATTAAATGTATTATCATTAAATTAAACTTGAGGTTGCCAGCGTACTGGCTTAGGGGTAGAGCATCTTCCCCGTGATTTGGCGTCCTGGTTCGGGCATGGTTCTTTATTCCTTGTTTACTATATGCCAGGTGTATGAATAATCCCCCCCCACAGTAAAAAGGGGTTGTGGAAGTGAATGTGTGTGTGCCATATTCATTTGAGCTAGAAGTCAGTGGGAGACTTTGGGTGCTCATGAGTTTTTACTTTCATAAGCCACTGCATCTTCTTTCCATATTGACAAGTTATCATCAGATTTAAGGACATAAATTTTTACCATTCAATAATATAGAATAATTCATTGCAAAATGTGGCCTACTAAAAAATACAAATATTAGTTTTTAATCTTTCATGTCATTATCAGTCTATTGATCAATCTAAGATAAAATTTAGCTGCATATTAATTATTTCAAAATTACAGGCTCGTAAAAAAACAACACATGAAAAGTGATATATATGCAGATATCGTGAAATAAATAAAAAATCGTTCAAATAATGCAATGTTGTATTAAAGTATTCTGTGGAAACTAAGAATAAACAGAGACCATTCCCACTTACGTGATAACGCAAAGTGAGCGATGCAAACCGATAATATTGAAATAAACAAATGTGTGTGGTTTGGAGCATAATACACATTTGTTTTCTTTATTTTAGAAATCACTTTTTCACACTTCCCGGTTTAAAAATTTGAATACTTGGGTATTCTTAACTATAATATAATATTTTTACAATTTCAAAACTCATGTCAGATAATGTATAACTGCAACCAAGGACGCCAGCTGTAAGTGAATTTGAAAAAAAAAAATGATTCGTGGATGTCGCAATATTTACAATAACGAAGCAGAGGCTAAAAACTAAAAAGTAGAACATAGTAAGAAAACACGCTGTTAGTGCATTAATTAAATCTTTTTTTTTAATATTTGCATTCAGTTTTTGTAATATATTGCACCTTTTTATTATTTGTCATTTATTTACTGAGTATATTGTATTCTACTAAAACAATGCCAGCCGAGAAGGAACAGTAGCAAAAATGGGAGAGAATAAGAGTAAACAAATCGTCTCGGAAGAAAATTATTTTACAGTACCTTTGAAAAATCTTTCGTAGGCAATAAAAAATCACTTTAATATACATTTTCACTGACTTTTGTATTATCGAAGCATTTCAAGGGCTAGATTTCTGTACTAGACAGGGAGTAGGAGTTTGGGAGCAGAGAATAGGAGCCAGTATAGGATAGGAGTTCGAATTAGTAAATTAATTGTATGTCGTTTTGAAACAATAAGAAGGCTATTTTGGGACTGACATTCTAATTTTGAGCTGTAGTCTGATAGTGAGAGCTATTTTTGGTTAGAAGTAAGTACGTTAGAGTTACAGTGCATTCCATGAGTAGAATACCAGCAATAGAATGTAAAATGATAAAAATAAAAAATAATAAAAATAAGCAAATTATCTTGAAAAATCTACAGCATTGAGTTTAGGATGCAATTCTTTGTTGATATTAAAGAAATCAATTATATAGATATATGCATTGTCCTCTATACTAATAAAACTTTCAAGGGTGTGAATTGCGAAATGAAAAATAGCTGAAACAGAGTATTAGCGGAGTAAGACTTGACTATTTATGTTAAATTTTGACTTAAAACTATTTTCGAATGGAGATAGCAAATTTGAATGATAATCATAGTGACATGAACGACACTTTAAGCGACATCCATTCTTTAGTCTTCCCTGTTGACGAATTTTAGTACGACACATCTATGAAGGAATCTGATCCCGAATTCATAATTCTGCAGATTCCAAAAAAGCTCTATAAAAACAATGGATTTAGTTTAATCTATTTATACTAAAGTGCTGTTTACAAGCAACATTTGCAAAGAAATATTTTGTAATAGACCTTGTAAAACTGAACACTGGCCAGAAGATAAAGATATCAATTGAGCTGGTACTCCCTTTTCCTCACAACAACAAAGGAGTGATATTTGACCCATGATGTCAAATTTAATTTGTAAAAGCGTCAAATAAACGATAGATCCATATTGGAATCGAATTCCGAATCTGGAACTTCTGCCCCTGATTTCCAGACACTACAACTAGGTCATGGCAGTCTAAGGTATATTTGGAGCGATTAGATATGAAATAAAATTAGTTTAGAAAGCTCACAAAATAACTTGGATTATCTTTTCAATCAATTATATGTTTTCAGTTTGTGTTTCGAATACCTCACAAATTAAAATGGATACCTGAGAAAAAAATTAAAGTTACACCTTAATACAAATATTCGCAAGCACAATATATTCCGATAAAAAAACTTTCAGTTTTCAATTAAATTTGTTTTAGAATGAATCAAACTTATATTTTATAATAAATGTCCAATTTTTTCTGAGATAATTTAATGCAAAATGCAGTAACTATAAAAGAACCATCATAATAAATGCAAAAGTACAGAAATTTTTTCTAAAATTAGATACTAGCTGGTACCTGGCGCGTTGCTGACGCAGAAAAAAAATATCAAGTCCAATCAATCAATAATTTAGCAATTTTTTATCGAAATATGATGAACTGTACGACAGTATATAAAATGCGAACAAAATAATGTTCATTTTTATATATTAGATTTGTGTTTTCTTTTAGAATTGTAAAATTTGGTGTTCTTTCAGAATGGCAGTGAAAGAAACTATTTATTGTATCTCGTGATTCGTTTAATGACCGTTCATAATTCTCGAATTTAATTTTACAAAATGCGATTAAATTTTTTTTAATTGAACATAGAAAATATATTTATATCATAAAATCATTCATATAGTTGACGAGATAATTTTTGAAAATTAAGATGGTGTAAAATTATCAGTACTACAATATTTTTAGTCACTGGGAAAAACGCTAAAATTTAATTAAAATTTATAACCCCAAGTGTTAGTTTCCCCAAAACTTTCTCGCCTAATCTGTAATAAAGTTACCTCTGAGAATAACTTGCATGATAATTGCGTACTATAGCTACAAAATATTAGCCGTTAACTTGGATTTAGCATTTCTACAGAATTTATTGCCTCCGCGGCGAGTTATTTGGTGATTAATCCTTGGTAAATAGATGCGTTTTATATTCGTCCTATCCTTATAAATATCCCGTATGTGTAAACAATAAGTTGATCAATCTTCATCGCAATCGGATGAACGGTTTAAGAAGGCATAAGAGACATACAGACACATTCATTCTTATTTATATAGATGTACCTGCGCCTAATAAATCTAAAAATTGATAATTATTGAAAGGAAAGGAAAGATTAATAAAATTTTTGTGATAATTTCCTAAAAAATATAAATTAGAAATTTAAAGAAACTACAAGAAAATGTGTTTTTATTGTATGAAGGCCAGACAAAACTAAGACTCGCAGATGAAAACTTTTGTCTGTAGACTCTATTTTTCCCGAATGTTGATGCTAAACACTTTTGCAATCTCTATTTAATTGATTTAAAAAATATAAAATTACAAATAACAAAAGTGAGAAATAGTCATTCAAAGTAAAAACGTTTTCCAAAGAAATACATCAACTAAAATTGAAAAGTTACGGCTCTGGAATTAACAGCAACATTTCATATGCAAACGTATCAAAACATATTTAAAGCAGAAAATTGAACTTAAAATTTTAAAGAATGTTTTTCAAATTTGAGGTAAAATAACTTTACTGAAATGCATCAAATTTTCTATTCATTTTTGGATTGTTTATGAGATGTAGTTTTGTTTCTATGAAATGTTATTGGTACAAAAAAATCTGATATATTTATGAAATGGAAATTAAACATAAGCATGAATAAATATTTACAAACCTCTAACAAAACTGTATTTATATATGACACGTGTTTACATAAAAAATAAAATATTCTAACACTTAAGGCAAATGAAATGATTTTTTATTACTTTTTTATTTTAGAAATAAACAAATGTATTGAAAGTTATAAGTAAAAAGTCAAAAATTTGTTAGACAGTAATATAAAACTTTGAATCCAAGCTTGGAAGTATAATATTTTTCAAATTTAACTGGTTAATGTTATGCTAAAGAGAAAGTAGAAGAAATTTTAAACCAATAGCTTCTTAAACCAGTAATTATACCGATAAGGCTTTAAGCATTTTGGAGTATGAAAGCATGATTTTTTGATGTATTATTCAACATGTAATTTTATTATGTAGTGTTCAATATAATAAATGACTTTCTAAAAATGACCCATATGGAAATAAGGGCCTAGTTTTTAAACACAAAACATGCTTAAAGTTTTTTAAAGACACAAAATTATTTTTTATACACTTCGAAAATGAAAGCATTAAGAAAAGTTTATCTTAAAAACTGCAAAGCATTTAAAAATAGCTTAATTAATGAGAATGATGTCGTGTCCGCTTTACAATGGAAAAGGGGTGCAGTAGCTTCTAAGAATAAAGACCCCTGAGCACCCGAAGGCAGAAGGCTGACTTCTCGCTCATATGATGACACTCACACACTCGCTTGCATAACCTCTTTTTACAAGTGAGCTCTTTCCCATACCTAACAGATGGAACACAGAATGAAGAACAACCATGTCCGATCCAGTACTCGAATCCTTGAACTCTCACAGAGGAAACGAGCAACCCCTGGACAGGACGTCATCAAACAGCTTAACTAAAATATATTTGATAAAAAAATTAAGAAAATCATCAATTTATTTCATTACATTTGAGTTAACATTTCAAATCAGTGCTACTAAATAATACAAAGTGATTACACAATGTAAATAAATAATACAAAGTACAAATTTTCTGCTTTGCAAGAATGATGAAAAGCTCCAAAGAGTCTCGTTTTTCTTCTTTCTGTTCGATACTGATAATACTGTTATTTTTATGCTATATCTTGTGGAAATAATGTCTTCTTTAATTGGAAGACTCGTCAACGGTTTTTAACAATAATAAACCCAGATACTTATACAGAAAGAGTTTTAAAAATTATTTTGATAAATTCTCAGTTAAAAAAATCATGAAATTTTTTGAAAGTCAAATATATAGTCATCTAATCCCTAATCTCTAATTTCCCATATCAGATTTTTTGAAATATTGGCTTAAGTCGTTTATAAACAATGAAATAAGGAAACTAATTCATTGTCCTGCAAACTTTAAACAAAGGTTCTTACACGCAAGTTTAAACTAATATACATATTTTAACATCGAAATCTTCCCGGCATTTATGCCTTGATCTTTATAAAATTTGATATATGTGACAGAAGGCTGGAGTAGTTTAGGAGTTGATGAAGTTGACGTCTTAAAGATCTAACAACCGTGATTTTAAGAGTCCGAAAATTTGCTAGGAAGTCGTTTGGGCTGAAGAAGAAAATCAATATCGAGAAAAGTTTTAGACTAGTGTACTTGGTATCCGTTAATTCATTATCAAGTGAAGTGGAAAATTAGTTTCACTACAAAATGGGAATTAAACACTATCTCTTCTTTTGCGAAAAGCGTGATTTCCCCAAATCCTGCTTGCGAACGAAGAGTGTCTTGGGAGACTGATAAATGTTCTAATGTCTGACCCAATAGCATTGACTTTTGTTAAAGATTGTTGAATAAGATAAGCACATTTTTGTAAATATTTCAGGCATTCCGTATATTCCCGATCAGTGTCGCCTCACAGGCTCATGAACTAGTAATGCTGAAAAAGAACCTTTTTAAAAATGCCTTTAACCAAAGATGTAACAATCAGTATTATATACGAAAATTTCCTTATTTTAAATTATCGATAAGTAGGGTTTAACGTCAGTTTAATCAACATCACTATTAGTTATTATAAGTTCCATCGACTAAATATGAATAAAAAATGGAAAAAAAAATATTTGAAAGTTTTTTTTTTCTTGAATGAATAAATTTCTATAGATGAATTTAAAAAAATATATCACGAGAAAGAAAATTATTCACTTAAATATTAAGGGAACAGAGGATTTTGAAATTAGCAAACATTGATGAAAAAGGGCTTTTTATTTTTATCGTTTCATCACGAAAGTATATGTTTAATTTCAACTAAAATGGTGTCATAAAATGTATTTTTCAATTAAATGAATCTTTTGGAAAAGATTATTGAATAAGGTAAGCGCATTTTTGTAAACATTTTAGGCTTTCGTCTCACAGGCTCGTTAGCCAGTAATGCTGAATAATAACATTTTTTTTAAAAATGTATTTAACCAAAGTGTAAAAATCAGTATCGGATATTAAATTTTCCTTATTTTAAATTATCGAATAAGTAGGATTGTATATCTACATCATTGGTTCCGTAAAATAAATATGAGCACAAAGTAGATACATTTCCTTATTAAAATTTTTTCTTTGATGAATAAATTTCTACTAATGAAATGAAAAAATATATATATCACGAATAGGCAATATTTTATTCTCTTAAATATAAAGGGAACAATGGATCTAGAAATAAGCAAAGATGGGCGAAAAAATGCCTTTTTATTTTTATCGTTTCATCACCAAAATATATGTTTAATTCCAACAAAAATAATGTCATAAAATGTATTCTTTATTAAAATGAATGTTTTAAAGACCAAGGGAGAAAAGTACATTTTAATAATTTTTCTCAAAATATTGTTTTTATATTTAAATATATTTGAAATGATCCAGATGTCTTGAGTTCTGAGGAAATTAAATAAAATTGACAACAAAAGATTTCCTTCATAATAAAGATTTCGGTCAAACATTAAAAGAAAATAGATATACATTTTTAATTTCAAGGTCATTGAGATAGTTAAAAAGCAATTTTAGTTCAGAAAAAAAAATATTCTTATGAAAATTCAGTAAGTATGCATACAAATATTTCTAAAAAAATAACATTTCATTACAATTACAAAATTATGCATAATTTTATTCCAAATAAGTTTACATTGAGTAATAAAGACAAAATAATAGAAGAAATTAAAAATCAAGTCGCTTTGAACTTTTTGAAATTAAAAAATATGTATTTCTTTTAATTGTTTTAAAAATAATATATTTCGTTTTAAAAAGCCCTTTTAAAGAAGTTTGATGTATTTATATATTAACACATATGCATGAAAATTTCATAACCCTAAATATCTTAACCCTGAAAGCGCTCAAAACTTCCTAATAGAGTCCACTGTCCCCTTAAACCTAAATGATTAATAAATAAAGTCGTCAAAGAAAAAAAAAGGCATTTTTAGGGGAGAAAATAACGAGAGAGGAATAGTACCAATTACGATTCTTCCGATTACTCAAGAAAGAGTTGCAAGCTCTATAGAAAAAACATCGAAACATTATTTTCCTTTTTAATATGACACTTCATCCTGCACTATTTTAAATTCAGATTTAAATGTTTTTGAGTTACAAAGAAACTCAAGAGAAAAAACTCCTGAAACCTGAGATTATATTGAGTGATAATAGGTTTTCAAAATCAAATTGTTTTTATGATGCGGTTAACAGATGATTATTTTTATCTTTTTAATTATCTAAAAAGGTCAAAAATCACACACAAAAAGATTAGTAAGTACTACAAAACGCAAAGGAAATACTTCCAATAAACTTGCGCAATTCTACAACCACAGCAGGTGAGTCTCCATTCTTTCTGATAAAATTTCAAACATTACATATAGAGATAATTAATAATTATTAACAGAAATGACTGCATCTTTATAGTTTGGGAGGAGTTAAGGATGACACTGATAACAACATTACAAGACAATTACTCAAATGTAAATATTTTATGTGCAGTATTTATTGAGAGTACTTGTTTTATCATGAGGCAATAGTCTGTAAACACGTGCAACTAACATTTTAAATTTAGAATTAATTGCTTTAAATTACTTTCTAAATATAAATTTTTCAAAAATTATTTTTATAATTTTTGCAAACTCTGAAAATACCACGTGTTTAGAGAGAATATCCACACGCACAGTGTTTTATACATACATACATACATACATACATACATACATACATACA
>JAPMOQ010033694.1:632771-689142 GCA_026543055.1 Argiope trifasciata
GTGTTGTGGTGTGTGTGTGTGTGTGTGTGTGTGTGTGTGTGTGTGTGTGTGTGTGTGTGTGTGTGTGTGTGTGTGTACAAAACGAAAAATAATAATAAAAGCAATTTTTCAAACTTCTATCTATTACAAAAACATACAATTTTTGCCTTTTAATTGTTTTCTACTTTTTTATTTTTAATTATAATTCAAATAAATATAATACAGATGAAAATTGCTATTCTCTTTTAAATGTTTTATTCAAATGACGTCACTCATATGGATTCATAAAAAAGATCGATAGAGTAGTTAAAATTATTCTGAAAATATTAATATTCGTATATTGTCATCGACAACACAATGAGCAAAAACTATCAGAACGCACTTGCATTTGGAAGATAATGAAAATTCGATTAATTAGTTTCATCATGAAACAAGTCAAATTAGTTACATGTGTATAAAGATTTCCAAAGTTTTCAATATGTTTAAGCCAACTGTCGATACAAGATATTCTTTACTACGTTAAAGAAAATTTTACGTCTAGGTGCATTAATTTCACATAACTTGTAAGTATTATATAGTTCACGAATCCCGGAAAATATTTGTCTGACAGAAATCGGACAACATTTTCTGAAGTATTTGATGCTGTTTAAAAAATTGATTGTTTCAAAAATAGATTAATTGAATACCGTTTTGTTCAGGTCAAACAATAGAATTTACTAATATCTAGAACCTGAAAAGTACAGTTTAGATAAACTAAGTTCAAAAATTCAAACACCTAATCAAAATGCAAATTGGACTTTTGTTTTTGAAGCTGGATTCTATGACGTAGAACTTTGAGACTTCCCTTATATAAGGAGAAATTCGGCATAAAACGGTTAGCGAGAGTATCTTGTTGAGGCTACAAAATAAAGAACGGTACATCATGAATTCCTCCAAATAGGCTCAGCGCAAAGTAGTCAATTTTTGTCTCTCGAAGATGTTTGTGGAACTGACATTAATAGATGAATGTATTGGAACTTAGGATATATCAAGGAATGTAGATTCTCATATACTGCAGTAATTTAATACTTGGCTAAGTGCGTTTCTCTTGTTTGTTATATGTCAGTTATGTTCACTTGTCCATGATTAAAACCACTGCACCATTGGAAAACTTCATTTATACCCAAACCAATACACTTTCTTTACTCGACCATAAATTGTTGTTCTACTGCAACCGATTGATGGTAAAAATAGTATTTCTATAGCTTCAATATATTTAGACATATCCTCGAATGACGTTACTTGTTTTATTATCTCTTCTCCATTTTAGCAGTTTTATGTCGCATCTCCCCTGACAGAATAGCCATCTTCAAGAGAAAGCTCTGTAATATGAGATGATACTGCGAGTATCGAAATCTCTCATTCATTTGTGCGTGCCATATATAAAATAGCCAAATGAAGTTGACTGAAGACGTGATAAACGCTTATTGACTGTTCGTAGTCTTCAGACTGAAGTCGTATTCTTTTGATTTCTGTAAAATGCGAATTTTACTCCAAAGCTATGTAGGTGCCACTTTTTGTAATTACGTGGGCATAAACTAACTTTATTTATTTACATACTTATTTCAATGCCAAACATATGCAATTTTTTTATTCTGTTAATGGAGAGATTATTTTAGAATTTTAGGAAGCTGGACATAAATGGCAAATAATGCATATCAGTTATAGCACCTAAAATTAAGTAAAAACAAATTGCTAGAAATAATTTTTCAAAAATTATATGCTTTTTTTACTTTCTAGTAAATGAAGCGAAAGTATAACAATAATTGAGAAAATCAACTTCAACGTTCTGATATGAGGCCTTCCTGGGTTGGGAAAAAAGTGCTATTTTTGGAATTATGTAAACATAATAATTAAAAAAAACCCGGAAAGAGCAAAAGAGATGAAATTAGTTTATGCGTTTTTTTTTTTCGTGTGCAAAAATTTATAGGTTTCTATCAAATTTTGATGAAATCCGTCTTTGGCAAGTTAGATCTAAAGTTAGGATATCTTCCAGTATTCATTTAAGCACGTGAATTCAAAAACGTTGCTAACATAAAGGGTAAAATTTTCATACGAAATTTTGATGCTCATTTAAGTTGACGACCACCTCAATAACTTATCAGAAAATTCAAAGCGTCACCAATTGACTACAAAATCCTACCATCGTACCCATAAGCTTACGTAAAGCTTGAGAGTTTCGAGTAATCTTAAGGACGGTAAGTAAAGAAGGGAAATGCAACTGTCTTGGACATTTTATGTGTATTGTAATTGGGCAAAACCATAAAATTTTACATATAATGGAGCTTTGTGATCAATTTGTGGCTGTGACTTAAAAATCACCAAACAAGCATGGATGCTGTAGAAATAAAGAAATGCAATTATAAGTAACTTACCATAAAAAGTATTAAGCAATTGAAACCAATTTTCAGAAATCATCGAAAATTCGGTTATTTCGGAACCGTAACTAAAAAGTATTTTGGAAAAATTATATATATAAGTACAATTATATATTGTTACGAGCCTGTAGTTTTGCTTTTCTGCACTAATACTGTCATCGTAAGGAAGACAGATTTACAGTAATCTCTGTTGAATAGTGCCTAAGTGTGACGTCAGTGATCCCAGAGCTTGGCGACACATTTGACGATCATTTGGCTACAGAATAGATAATACCCGAAACATCGAGAATTAGGTTCCAAGATACATCCAGAATGCTCCTGTTTAGTCCAGAAGATTTTAGCCTAGCCTCCCGCCGCTATATATATAAGTCAGCCAGGCTGCGGTGAAGGGAGATGCCGAAGCTGAATGATCAAATGGTGTAGTCGAGAAGACAAAAAGCGCGGCGAAGTTGAATCGAGAAGCAGCACTGTCTAGTGTTCAATCGAGAAGACAAGCTAAACAAAGTACGGTGGTAGTCGACCGACTAGACCTAAATAGAGAGGTCTTGAACTGAGGAGTCCTGATCGGAGGATTGATGTGTGACGTATTCTGACGAAGCTTGTGTCGTCGTTGGGAACGGAGCTGTCCTGAACTGAGGAGTAGTCCCGTTGTGCGAAGTAGTGAGTCGGCAGCGAAGGCAAGAAAAGACAGAGGAGTAGTTTCAGCCTGTTCCGGAGAGACCCTACGTGAGTGTAGACATAACATAACATAACGCCATCTTGCGCCCCCGAGACAGAATCCCTTAAAGATTCCCTCTCCTGCTGAATCCTGTCTGGCCTCTTTGTACGCTGTGGACGTTGTCACTACGGAATTTCTACCTGTGAACTACATTTGCTATTGTGGGCTACTATCTGCAGTAGAGTATTGCTGTGTGTTCGTCTCGGGTGTATTTAGTTGTCTTTTGTAAATATCTGTCGTCTTTGTGCCGCCCTGTCTTCGTCCTGTAAATAAACGTCGTCTGTGTTGTGCCATTTACTAAAGGACTGTTCTTTGTCTGTATACTCATCATCTTCTCACACCATACACACCCACTACACAGGTAAAACGAAACCGACGGATTAAGAAAGATAGGAAATCCGTAACAACATATAAATAACTAGAACTGCGGATATGTATATCTGATTCAAAATCAAGATTAATCGGTTAAAGGGCAAAGATCCTAAATATGTATTTGATTATTTATTTATTTATTTATTATTATTATTTTGTAAAACAGCTAAGATCAAAAGCCAAAAAAATCTGATAATATATTGTAAAGTGGAAGGGAGAAGATTCTTTCTAGTTAAGTATTAGATCTCCAGTTTTGATCGCTTTCATTATTTCCTTCATTTTATGACAAATTTGATTCAACAAATCGAATTTTTAGGTTACGTTTACTTGATTATAAGGTCTTCATATAAATATTGGAAGGTTCCCACTTCGAACCCAATTCCAGTGAAGCAATGCCGTGTAGGAAAGTTAGTGAACGTTATATCATTCAAGGTCAAATACCTTTACACTGGTGTAGGCTTCAGATTTGGAGAAAGGGTTGCAGATATCGACCTCGTCATCTGACCACGGTTTGAAATTAGGAGGTATATTCCAAAATATCTCTGGATTTGCAGAAATATTTGTTATATGTGACTTAAATAAGCAAAAATTATATGTGGTTTTAGGGAAAAAAATTAATATAAATATTTGCAAAAACAAATTATATTGATAAACTATAAAAAAATATACTGTAGTTATCATTACTTAGGATATTCCTTTTTATATAGCATGCGCTAGTTTAATATTTTTGTCTTGATTATTTATTAAATATATCATCTCAATCAAGTATTGTTTTAAACAGTAACAAATGTTAAAATAAACTGTATTAAAAATTATGATTAGAAAAAAAAAACCCTTTTAAAAGCAAAGCATAACCAAAATGAAGAAAGAGTATAAAATGGAAGAATTTGACCTTACTAAACGTTGAAACGATTCTTTAAGTTCTATTTTTATTTATTATAAGATTTAAAAAAACACGTATAAGTATTTCTTTTTCATTAGTTCGTTTTTAATTCTCGCCTAATGGTAATTTAACTTAATATTTAAAGCAGATAACAGAAGCTCTCAAGCTAATGGAAATTTATAGTCAAAGAGAAAACGTTAAATGACAATTTAAACGCAGAAAGGTACCTTCTGGTAGGACAGCGTAAAAAGAAATATATAAATATTCGAGGTTAGTCCGTTGTAAAATAGCGGAGTAAAAGTTTAAATTTATTTTGGAAAGAAAGGAAAGAAATCAATGATTGGTAACTGGTGATCATTCTCTTATTGAAATCGAAAATAATTTATAAAATAAATAAAAAATTAATAAATAATATAAATAAATAGTTTTTGCTAAATTTGAAGCCTTTAAATTTATTTTGAAATAGATTAGACCGCAAATTAAATGACATTAAGAAATTATTATTAATCATGAAAAAATCATAAATAAAATGGAGTTAATTTAGACTCTCGTGATACGCTTTAGATGTTCCAGTTTGTTTTTGAAATTCATTTTGCATCTTGCTCGGAGAAACATGATGGGATATCACAAATCATCGGTAAGACAAGTGTAATTAGATGACGTCCAGTTATGTCACTTGACTGACGTCACATAAGTTGACAGCAATGAAAAAAAGTTTTCTTTTAACATAAATATTCCAAAGTATATTAATGTGCTATGAAAGACATTTGCTTTTCTCAATCATATTTCTTACATTAAATTTTAATAAATGAATCTGGATGGAAAAATCATGAGTAATTTTTCCCCAAAACGTAAAAACCATAATTATTAAGCAAATTTCAACTTAAATATTTTGAATAAATAGTATAGAAAGTAGTATAATAATTTGAACAAGCTTTCAACTAGAAAATAGTAATTTCTTACTCCTTTGTAATATTCTATTTAGAGCACTTAACCTTTTCCTTACGAGCAGATATTATAACTGAAGATACTTTTATCTGTCAGTACAACCTTGAAAAATTCTGTATGAATAAGTCGTTAAGACGTCACTTTCCTTCCGAGACAAACCTGTTAGATCTCTCATTACTCTGTAAATAGTATTACTACCTTATCCCTGTCCCGCAGAAAGGCACTTAAAAAGGTGGAGATGATAAGTTTTCGGTATAGTAGTTAATTCTCGGCATCCTGATTGGTATAATAGCGGTAGGGAGCCCCCTCGAATCAATGACGGGGACACCTCCAACCGGGGAAGTTCTACCAGGATCTTGACGGTCATCAAGATTCAACCATATTTTCCGTCAATTGCTGTAGAGACGTTCCGATCATTCAATTTAACCGTATTTCTTTGTTCTTTCATTGGGGGAAGGCATCTTGGATTTGGAGATAAGAAATCCCTAAATCCAAGATGGCTGGTGGTATTCTGGCTTTGTGGTTGATGCTGCTTCCCTAGTGGGTACAGTAATGCTGTGGGGACAAGTTATCCCCACTCACTTGAAGATATGTACCATATACGGTATAGTTTGTACCATAGCCTTTGATGGCCAATTGGCAGCGATGTTGTGACGATCATTTTCCAGATTTTCTAATGTGTTACTGCAGGGGAGGGGGACTTTGTGATTGCCCTTTTGTATCGCTCATTATGGGGAAACTTATTGCTAACAAGTAATGACAATTATAGATGAAAATAGAAGTTTAAAATTCAAAAATCTAATCTACCAATAATTTCATAACGGAAAAAGATGATTTTCATGATTTCTTGCTAATATCCATGTCTTAAAAGAATATTTTGAATTATAATTAGCCATAATTTACGGATAGATGTAGTCTTTGATCTTACGATAAGTATTAATAGATATTAAGGATGCCCATTTTTTAAAAGAAAATTCCTAGTAATTTTTTAAAAAACTTCTTTACGTTACTTTATCTTTTGATACTGACATTTGTTTTTGTTTGTATTATTCTGTAAAATATATTTTATGATATATTTCCTAGTTTTAGTTTTACAGAATTATTGAGAACCACTTTAACGGATAAAGTATTTACAGAAATATTTTTAGTAAAAATAAAAACTTGCAAAAAGTATATATAGTGATTCTTCTTTTGTTCTAAAAGAATGTTGTAGTTCTATGCAACTTGAGATTATTCTTATATTACAGATTCCGTCTCCTAAGAAATTTAAATTTTACTGGGACTTCATTCCTCCAGGACAAATGCTCTTAGTATATTTGCGAATTTCACCAAAGATATATTTACTGAAAATATTTTTCTCATCTAAAAACTTTGCCATCGTTTTCATGAAGTACACAAATATATTATAACATTTATGAAAAATGAAAATGAGAATTGTTAATCTTTCGTCAAACCTCCGCTGATGCCCTTCCTCATCCAGTACTTATGAATACTTGTGTATTCATTAGTACATAGTTTTTGTTTCATGGATATATTAAAACGTTTTAGAAATAGCTTTAATTATAACAGGTGCTCAGAGTTCTGTACCAGGACATCATTTAATTTATTAGCTAGCTGAGTGCTTCTCAATAAATTTTAAAGAATATTACCTAGTAAATATGTTAATAACTCTCCTCGCAAAATCTCCCTACTGCAAAATCTTGAAAACTATGACTGCTCTGATTAGTATTTTCAGAATATTGCACACGAATGCTTTTTGCTTCGTATTTTAGAGTGAGGTTGGGCAAGAATCCAATTTGTACGTTTTTCTGCCGACAGGTTGAAAAAAAATTGACATATGGCTATAATATTAATAACAAGGTCACATTCTTAGTTCCTTTTGTCTATGTTATAGCGTTTTTGACATACTCATGTTTACATGTATGTCAACAAACAGTTAAGTTTTTGACGGATTTGGTTCAATATTGATTGATCTACACTAAGTGCTAAGTATACTAAATGCCACAAATATGTATTTATACACCGAATTTCATCCATCTTATCTGTAATAACTGTACATGTCAATCAGTAATTCTCAGAGTTCTCCTCAGAACTCCTACAAATCCCTCGAACTCTCCGTGTCCAGACTCCTTAATATCAATTATGGCTTCTACCCCTGAGCAACTGTTTCTCCACTCTTTACTTTGGATCCTTTTTAGGAAGGCCGGAATAGTTCCGAGGTGGTTAGAGACATGACATTGCCAAATACCAAATCTTATTCATCTTGCTCTTAATGTATAGTGGTTATCATGTTCACTTGCTCTCGGACGGATATATACAATACGAATTGATTTTCTTCAATATTTCATATAAATCTGCAAATTGGACTTACCAAACACATACAATTTGCAAAAGATTACATATAAAATTTCATTCATCTACCTTAAAGCAGTTTTCTGTTATTGAGTTTCACAAATAGACAAATATGCAGATAGACTGATATCATACTCTTTTCATATTCAGAACGATCTTCGTTGTGAAGATCTGTCAAAATCTCGCGTTGGAAGTTTTGAAAAAACAGCACATATTTATTTGCGGAGATAAGACTTTTTTTATCGCGTTTTTCAAACGAGAGTTCTCTGAACTGCGAGATCTACCAGAGAGATGGATGGCTAACGATCGTCTACCTTACCAGTCAGACGACGACTGTTATCGGAAACAAAGTCCATGCAAGAACAGAACCGCCGTCGTTTCCCCTGTCGAGATGCTCTCTCCTGCATAAACCTCCGCACTTAAGAAACGGTAGCGGTGCATTCGCGTCAGCCAGCATTAACAGTCATGAAGATGGGTGATTCTAAGGGGAGGCCAGAAATGGAATTCTCATGTAGCGCAGCGGTACGGGACATACTTTAATGATTCCCGACGAACGAGGTCCCTTCCCTCGGGGGGTCTGACTCTCCCTTCGACAAAACATAAGCTAATTAACCGCTCCTCCGAATCCACATTCTGTCTTTTACCTTGAATGACACTCCAATGGCACAAAGAATTGAAATCGGCGGCCCTGTCCATATCATTCACTTTTCACACTACACGTCGACTCTTTTATTGACTCTTTGATTTAGACTCTGAGGGGGACTTGACTGTAAAAAGGCATGCATAGATTGTACAATCCAATGGCGCTGTCGAGGTCCATTCATTCCATTTTGATTCTTCTTCCCAAGGCTTCCTTGGATTTTTTTTGTCGCCTTCCCCAAATTGGAATTGATATCCTATTTTCTTTTGATATCTAATTCGTATAACATCAGAATTAAATTAGCGCAGAAGACTTCTTTCGTTAGTATTCTTAGAGCCTGCCGCCGGCGTTCTGTGTCAAGGAGCAGATTGCGCTTTTTAAGGATTTAGCTATGTAATTAAAATGAAGAAAGTTAATTAGACCAAACTAAGGAACGTCCTCCGTCGAAATCGGGGACTTTTCATTAAGACTAATTTTTCTTATTAATTTCGTAAAGATTTTTGAGTGGAGCAAATTTTGCTTTAATTACCGCGATATGTATATAATGGTAAAAATTTTAAATATCGATGGATTATGATTAAGGAAGATTTTTAATTCCAACGTAGTTAGCGTAACTTTTTAAAAAAATCATTTGAAAAAATGTATGCGCAAAATGCTGACTCATAAAGTTTTACTATTGTTTATATGACTTTCACTGAAATATTTAAAATTTCATGGAAAAACTTCTCGCGTGTATATCAATATAGATTATGAAGTAATTTTTGCTCTTTCATTTGCCAAATTTCATTTTCAAAATTCATTTGTCAAATTTCATTCAGCCAAAATTCATTTGCTCTTCGGAAAGAAAAGTGAAGAAATAAAAAAAAATTTTTGTAGAAAGTTTTATTTAATTCAAAATTAGAGAGCTCAATAAAAAAAATTCTATTCAGTGTTAATCATAACTGTGTTAATCCACAAGTTGGTATATATAAGCAATTATCCTTTGATTCGTGAAACATTCTTGTTAATTAAATTTGTTAATTTTGATCACTGTATAAACCTGTAATCTATGTTTATTTATGATATATTAAATATATAACCCATTTTCAGTATCTTTTAAGATATCTGTTACATAAAAGTATATTTTGGTCTCATTTGCTTATTGATTTAAATTGAAAGAATCGACTCTTTTTTTGAAAAAAAAATATTTTTCATTATTAATTTAGAAAATGATTACCATCACTAATTGAAATAGCCTTAAAAGGAAAAAAGGGCAGGAATCAATTCATTGAAATAACTAATTATCGTAGATTTAATACTTGAACTGCATTCAAATACAAATTAGCAATTAATCTTGATTTTAACTTGCTACTCTTTCCTCTCTTCATTTTTTTTTGAAAATTATTTCTGTTGGACGATTTCTTTACTGTATTGCGTGATCGATTTTGAGTGCATAACAGCTTATTCTTTATCGAAATTTTATATTCTCCAAGAATATAAATTTATAAAGTCACAATAAATTGTATTATGTTAACTTTTTAAGTTAACATAATATATTTTTGTTTAACATGATATGTTTCACAAAACATTTTAATGACACATGTTTGTTTATAAAAATGTTTTATAACATAATAATGTTTTTATAACATGATATACAGAAGAAACAAATAAGACATACGAAAACTGTACTTCCAAACAACCACAAATTTTTCATTTTAAATGTAAAAATCAACTGTACAGTATGTTATGCATTTATAAGCTTCTTACAACAAACTAAATGATATGCTTCCAAATTCAGCGTTGTATTTCACTGACAGATGCCATATCACACAGCCAGTTTATCCTAGTGTTGCTAATATAAGGTTTATATTGTGATATGTAGAAAAAACTCGTTCACTTTGTCTTCTATGTTTTACTGTCTCTTTCCAGCAATTCATGCATTATTCAAATAGCATATCATGTTTCAGAAAAAGATAAAACAAAAATTATTTTGTAACTTTCAGTAAGAAGTTTTTTATATACTACACTGTATATTTGCAACATAATATATGTGAGAATAATATGGTTGGTATAGCAATTAAATTTACTTGGCACGTTGAAAGTTAATTTAAATTTTTACCAAAAAGGTGATAGATCTTGAAAAGAAGGATAAGAAGATGCTGATTTATTCTATGGGTGTGGATATATGCATGTGGTTGCTTCAAAATGTAGCTGCTTGTGGTTGCTTTAAATTTTTTAATTTTGATATCTCTCTTTTTCTTTTCATTTTTTACATGTATTTATTGAAGAAATCTAATTCACTATCGGATTTTATAGGATTTTATAATGCTTTTCATAAATTGTTCCATAAGTAAAATAATAAGAAAAATTTTCTTGAAATAAATTTTCAAAAATGATAAATTTGTGATAAATGTTCTTGAAAAATTTATGGTTCTTATATGAATTACATGAAAGTTTATAAATGTAGCTATAGAGAAATAAATTCATCAGAGTTTTTACTTCTGGATTCTTCTATTCCTTCAAAATTGTGAGTAAATACTTATTCTGTCCTATTTTTATATATTTTTAGCAATAGCTTCATATTTTCCAATTCTTTCTTAGTTAGAAATGTGTCCAAAAAATAGTAAAATGACCGAATTATTACAATTGCTCACGTTGGAAACTCCTGTTCTAATTAATTTTAAATTAGAAACTAAAAATTATTTCTAATAAAACTTAAACCTGAGCGATAGCACAAATAATACATATTTTTCCTTTCTCTGATAACAACATTAATTTCGCACTTTTAATTTGATTTAAAGAATCTATATTTAAAGAATCCCTATATCCATATTTAAATCCATACTTTTAATTTAAAGAATCTATATTACTTCCGTTATCTTATTCAAACATTTGCTTTTCTAAATGCACTTGTTTATTATTTAATTCTTCCTTGTTCTTTTATTATGCTTATTGAAGAAATCATTGGAACATACAAACTCCTACGCCATTTCAATGTTCAGGAAGGACTGTTCCATAAGACGAAATGTACTGAAGAAAGAGGGTGGGGAGTGGGCTTGATTCCAATTTTGTTAGAGAATCATTCACTGCAGCTGACCGGGGGTTCATTTTAGTCTATTAGAGCAAACTTCCCCTATTCTGAACAAATATTCGAACAATTCCCCTACTACTAAGTGTAATTTTTTTTAAATAAAAGCAATGCAGTTTCTCTTTCTACCGATTTCTGTCGATTTTATAAAAGTGTCTAGTGTGTATGACATATATGGAAATAATATGAAATATTCAATCGTTGCATTTAATTGGTTCTTTTTTCTATTTCGTAAAAAAGCTTTCTTTCGATTACTAACAATATCAGTATAGGGGATAACACAATATTTTTTACATCAGGTACATAAATGGATTCATAATTTTTCCCAATTTCCTGAAAAACTCATTCAGATAAACTTAAAATAGGAATATTGTCATTATTTTTTTAATACACATTTGGAATGTGGTGACCGAATAATAAAGGTTGTTTTTCAGTATTAAATGTATAATTAGCATCTGTTTTTTTGAATTCGAAACTTTTCTTGCTTGCAATTGTTTCTTCATAACCGCAAATGTTGATAAGTTTGAACAATTTATAGTTAAAGTAAAATGCTATGAGAAGTTTTTAAGTGAATTTCAAGTTTGGAAGTTTCGGATATTCGTGTATATCTAGCTAAATATGCCCTTAGGATACCGGTTAATGGTATTTTAACGACATTCAACAAAGTTTGGATGGTATAGGAGGTTAAAATTGTAGCATTATTTTTTTAGCTTCCAGTAAGGAAGTATGAATTTGAGAATTTCTTTTATGGTCTAAATTCCGTGATTTATCTCAAAAGTTGATAGGTTTTTCTTTCTTTGGAGTGTATTATCTTTTATTTTTATATTTAGCAATTTAGCTTTACCTGTAATGGAATTCTCCAATAAGTATTTTTATTTTACAGTCGAAGACTATTAATGTTATTTAAATTTGTGCTTTTTTCTTTTGATTTAAATTAAAAAGTACTTTAAGAAATATTTCTTCCTGTCTTTGGATACGTTATTATATGAAAAATATTTTGTGTGTTATAAGCAACTACATCCTTATTTTTCGGCTTTTGAGAGTTTCGGATTTCAGTTTATCTGCTTGTTTTAATATGAATAAACAACTTTTTTTTAAACCATTTTAGAACTATAAGAAGTTTTAAGAAAAGGGATGCAATTTGGAAAAGCATGCTTCTAATTTTTTTCTAGACAATATAAATTTTTCAAACCATATTAACGGCAAAGTCCTCTAATGATACGTGGAAAAAAAATAAAAAAAATATTTGTAAATTAATAATCTTCGTATTAGTTTTCCAAATATACTTATGAAATTAATTATTATTGGATCGAATCATGGAGGGTATTTGATTATGAAATTTCTTTTGGTAAATAGATTATTTTGCCTTAAAATAAACCTTTAAGCATTCTAAAAATAGCAAAACAATTTATTTTTCGTACTTTTCGTGTTTAAATGCCTGATCTCTTTAAAAAATTGTCAATAAATAGGTTTTGAAAAATCTTTAAATCACGAAAAATAGGCATTTAGCATCTAGATATATGAATAAAAATCAGTTCGGCAATATGAAAATATTCTTCAGTTGATAACTAATATTTCTGAAGTAAAAAATAATAATAAATTTACCATAACAAAACGTTACAGCATGAAAACTATTTTCTTCACTCCCATTATTACATTTTCTTTTTATAGAAATTTTTCATTGAGCGGCACACTATTTAACATTTTTTCCTTTTCTTTTTCACTGTAGTGTAGATATGAATCCTAAATTCTTTGCACTTATTAACTTAATTACAAGAGAGATGCCTATTGAAACGAGTTTATTACAAAGCAAGTTCTTTTTAAAATATCAGATATCAATGAGCAAAAATTAAATGCTCATAAAAATTATAACGTTTCGTAGCAGTTTATTACTTTTTCAAACAGGAATAATTTCAAACAAAAGCAGAAATATTGACCGAAATCATTTTTGTATTTTAGAAGGCTGTAATAAATTCATACAAAACTGTAAAAAAAGGAAAGAAAAGAATCAATTAATCTTAATGATGGAAATTTTTTTAAATGATTATTCACAATATGAAGTAGTTCCTGAAAAATGCTTTATCCATTTTTCTCACAAGAATTTCATGTTTTATAAAACAAAACTAAGGAATTATGAACTAAAAATAAATCTTATTTCAGATAAATACATGAGTGCATAATTGCACGAAAATGTGGCATTCTTATTTTTTTTTCAAATATGATTATCTGAAAACTCTGGCCTGTTGTTGATAAGAATATATCTGATATACGAGGGGTGATCCAAAAAAAGTTTACAATGCAAAGGAAAATGCTATGTTAACAATAGACACAGGATACAAATGGTGATTAATAGAGATATGGGACAGTCACTTCAAAACATAATCACCAACCTGTTGAGGCCTTTATCAAGATGTTTGATCAATTTGCTTAATAGTCTTGATAATAATCAGATCCTTGGCTATTGAGCCGATTCTCAGCACCTTTTTGAGCATCACCGTCTGATATGAAGCTTGTTTTGGATAAGTTTTTCTTCAAAGCCGAGAAAAGGAAATACTCACTGGGAGTCAAATAGGGACTGTATAGGGGGTGGCTTCAGAGCTCCACCTAAACGTTTCCATATTGCAATTTTCCACTTGTTCTTTGCCCGCTTCAAAAGAATGACACCATTTCGGTGCTTGTTGTCTATTCATTGCTTCGTCCCAGTACACTTCAAAAATTTGTCTGCGAATGTCCATTGAAGACACATTCTTGACCCCCAAAAATCGTATCATGGCTCTCTTCTCTGTGCGAGACTACTTCTCTAGACATCTTGTCATTACTGTCACTATTTTAGGTCTCAGTACTTACACTATCCGTTCGAACAACAGGTCAAAGATAACTAGGCCCTATGTCACCACTCTCGGTAACAATATACCCATCCACAATTTCTACTTTCCAAATACTACTACTTGTAAACTTTTTTTAATCACCTTTCGTATATATGAGTATTTGCTTTACCAAATCAAAATGAGCTTTATTCAAATCTTTTCGAATCCAACGCTTTGAATGTCCCTTATGAATTACATAAGCAGAGGACCAAATGTCGTCGTATTTAAGAAAAACTAGCAAACAAAAATATAATGTTTTTAAAATGTTCTTTTACAACACTGTTCACAGCAAATACACCGCAAAAACAAATGCCGTTGGAAGAGGAAAATAAGGCTGGATTTCAAACCAATTACTAAATGCAATGCATGATACAAAAATATAAATTATCGACGCATTTGTGTGCTTTGCTATCTTAATGTGAATAGAAATTCAACCCTCGCATTATATAAACATCATTGCTATTCACATAATTCTTTATTACGCAGATCCAAACCTTGATATAATTACATTAAAATCGCCTGGAAGAATCCTACGCTTTGACTTTTGAGCATTGTTTAAGATGTTACAAAAGTAAAGGGGTTTCACGTGTCCCTGTCTCTGCGAAACACGTCAACAACCCCATAAAACTTCCCTCCTTCTGCAATCCCCAGCGTTAAAGACTCTTGTAAAACGACGCGTCGGAGGAAACGGCCGTTCGGACGAAATTTCCAAATTATTTTGCCGCCTTGTTTTTGATTTAACGAAATATTTCTGGCGCGAAGCGTATAAATCCATGTTTATTATCAACATATAAATTCCACGAGGCGGGGCTTGGTCCCGGCTTTGTTTCGCCAGTGGAGTCAGTTAAGAGCAATAAAACCACCCTTGGCCGACCCCAGGGGAGTCGTTCGCAAAAACCCATTCGCCATCTTTTATGTAGCGAGAAGCAATCAATAGGTTTTATTTCATTCCGTAATATTAGCGGAGAAGGCGAACTTGACACATATATCCTCTTACCCGCGCAGATTCGACTCTCAATTTATTAGTAATTAGCGTTTCATTGAAAAATGAAAAATGAAAAAAATTGTCCTGGAGGGAAAAGGTGTCCTGCTTTGGTTTGTGGGAGGAAATTAGCCTAAAAGGGGATTAAGACATGGTAATCTAGTTGCAAAGTTTCCTTAAAAAATCACTTTTAGAAATTTTTAAATAAAGTTTTAGTTGATAATACGCAGCTCAGAATTCGATTGGATAGAGGAATGATTGTCTTAAATTTTATGGTGTTTTACTTTCATGTGCTTGAAACACACAAAGATAAAGTAATGTAATAATAATAATAAAGGAGCCCAAAAATTTTTCTCAATTCCTTCATTTCAGTCAAAAGAAATTTTGAAATTATATCTGTATGTCTGCCTTTCTGTGAACAACATAATTCCGAACTGGAACAAGTTAAACGAACTGAAATTTGATAAATTTCAGGCAAATCCTTATCATATTTTGGACAAAATATCCTTATTCGTAGTCTGAGTGCTCTTGTGCGAGTGAAAGTTCAAATATATAATGAGCTAGATCAATGAATTATGGCACACGATTTTACCATCAGGCTTTTCTATTTCTATTAAATATTAGAGTATCTTCGTTTATTGAATTAGCGACTGACAGACACTCTATGCTGATTTACGTGCATAGGAAAAATAAATTAACTCAAAAGTGGAGTGAGCCAGACAAATACAATAAGGTGAATGGTTCGAAATTTTGGACCTCAATAAATACAAGGAAATATGCATTACTCTCTTCTTTTTACAACTTAATAAAGATCAGCATAAAAGTACCCTCACCCCTACAGGGGGTATCCCAGTATGGGAATGAAAAGCTTCCGGTATAATGTTTGGGTTTTGTTTCGCTGATAAATGTAACAAAGCGTGGGGTTCGCTTACGTCAATCTCGATGACGGCCCATATCTCCTCTCGTGATGACTTTCTTCTTACTAATATGACAAAATCCATCTACAATTATTTTTTTGATTCTCAAAATTTAAGAACATTGCCACAGTATGTCATCATTGAAAAAGTCTTCAAAGACTTCTAAAAAAGTATTTTGAGGGATTCATATCATTGCATATATCATCATCACGCATATACGTTAGACTCAGTACATTGTAACTTAAAATTTCTGTAACCTCTGGGCAAAGAATTTAATGTTGACGAATTCAAGATTCGGTCGCTCATTTCATTGTAATTACCGTAAGGCATAACCTTGCCGTACAGGCATTTCCTTGGTTATGGAAATATAAAATAACTATGATAGAGCATATTTTCTTTAAAAAAATTAATTTGGGAAATATATCGCATTTTTTTTCTGAAATTTTTTTCTTATCTTGGGTACAATAAAATTAACATTGTTACAGGTAGAATTATAAAACAATAACCTTCGTCTTTTTTGTTAAATTAATTGATCGTTTGAAAAACAGTTATGACAAACGGCATTTTATTGCAACTTCAAAACAATGAATTACGAATAAAAAATAATCATGCCTCTGAAAAAATAATTTGGTACACATTTTCGTTTAAGGATTCGTTAAAAATAACAAAAAATAGTTTTAAGTGAATTCTTTGAAAAAAATTATTTTTTAATATTGCAAGTTTTTGATATGAATTTCCAGAACTTTTACTGCCAGTTTTACTATTCATTACTGAGAATATGAGAATTGCTGTTTTGTTTATAGCATCTTCGAATGCTCAAGGAAAAATATGGCTTGTGGCTAGTTACTAAAATTCCTGCTTTCGGGGAAAAAATCATTTATTTAGTGTATTAGATTGAAATCTACGGTGTCACTAAAAAATGACAAAATTCACAGAATTTTTGACTTAAAAATCATATTTCTTATTGAACATATGACTTAACAACGACAATTTCATTAATTCGTTTCTGGATCAAAATTTAATAAATTTTTGAAATTAAATTAATAATCCAATTCATGATTAAATAAAAAAAAATTAAAGTATAAATCTAAAAGGTCAGAATCCCATTACAGAAGGACAAATATATTCATTTTATTATGGTATAATTAAATACAACAATTTAAGATAGTATTACATGACGATACAAAAAGATGGGTTTCTTATAAAGAATGATTAAATGTTACCTATTTTATCAAAGAGAACCTATGCTATACCTGATAACCCTTGATACATCATATTTAGCATAATGTACAGATTTAAGATATCCAAATAAATATACAAAAAAATGGATTTACTTAGAAAGAAGGCAACATATTATATACATTACTTTATTTCTGCTGATCTCGATTGCTCAGACCTGATTCGCAGTTTCTCCCTGAACAAATAAATTCACATATTTTTCAAAAAGAGCTTTTCTAAATGTTAAAAACTATCATAACACTGCCATAAACATTTATATGCAGTCATCATACGTATGCATATATAATATATATAACGTGAAAATAGCATCCCTTTTCCTAATTCATTCACATTACTGACATTAAAGTAGATGATTACGTTAAAAAGTCGATTTTTCTGCAAAACTATAATTTTTTTAAAATTTGATATCAATGTTTGAGCAGGTTTATCTATAAAACCCTTTGAATTTGTACCTTAGTCTACTTTTTGGGGAGTTGTATTGATTTTTATATTTATATTTATTTACATATGTTTTAATCACATTTTACATCTTTAGATGTTATTTTTGTCACATTCTAATCTTTGATAGAATTTTCTTAGGATGAACCTCAGAAATTAAAATATAAAGTGTTATTTTTTGGTAAAATTTCATGTAATAATTTCTCAGCATGTTTGCAGTTCCAGAATGAGAGAGTTAATAATTTGCTCATTTACAAATATTTTAATGTTTTACAGTGAGAAAAAAATTCATAGTATTTATCAGTCGAATCCCAATATTTAAAGAATGAAAAGAAATAAAGCTTATTTTTTAGTTTGAGAACTAGATAATGTATTTCTTAAGCTAACTGCAGAAATTTAAGCAAATCGTTTGATAAATTGCTGAACTAGAAATTTTAACCCCAAAAAGGCATTTTTTCAAATAAAAAAAAACTTTTGCCACTTAACTAGCTTAAATTGATTTCAGAAATTTTTTTTTCAGTTTTTTTTATAAAAATATATAAAATTATAACCATTTTATAACGTTTTTAAAAAATTCAACGCGCATAGCAAATTAACATTTCTTGTTATATAATTCCTTCCATCTTCTTGTTATCTAATTCATCAGTCATTTCAAGTATTCATTTTGGCTTAAAATTGTGGATTAGTTGCATAGTAACTTACAGGGTCTATACTCTTATCATAGTCCAATATGTAATTTCCAAATCAATAGAGATAGATACATAGTTCCAGTTAGATAAATGATTTAAATGATCGCAAAAATTATACTTTATGTTATTCGAGTTAATAAATATATTTCTGAAAAAGTTACGAAGCGTAGCATTTAATACATTCAACTGTCCTACCAATCATATGTAGCAAAAAGTTGTTGAAGCTTAAAAATGTACAGATAAAAAGATTACATCGTTTCACAATTAAAACTGAACGAGTTATAGCTGTTTAGCATTAATAGAATTCGTTTATAAATTTATTTTTAAAAATAACGAAAAAGCATCCTAGCGGTGCATAATTTCAACTTGCAGAGGATACTTTAAAATTTGCTTAGATGGGTTAAATTCATCAATACAATTTTTTTAAAATAATACTTTTCCGTGTTTCATAAGTTGATCAATTTTAGCCACAAAAAAAGTTTTATTTTAGTTTTAACTTTACTTATAATGTCCCGTTTTTAAGCAACACAGTGTATTTTGATACAGACTTCAAAATTTTGAACCATTTTCAATTGACGAAGACGATATCTGGCCTGCCCACCCCCTCCAAACTTCCATATTATACCAGCGGGAAGCCGGAAAGAAAGAGAGTTTTTTTTTTTAAGTTTAAAATACTAATTACACTAAGTATTATTAATAGGACCAGACAACTATATAAAATGATAAATTTTACAATTTTTTGAGAAATATATTTATTGACTCAAACAACGTAAAGTATAATTTTTACTGTCATTTAAACCGTTTTCCTAACAGAAGCTATATATCTATCTCTACCGGTTTAGAAATCATCTATTGGACAACGATAACAGTGGACACTGTACAAGAAAACATACAGAATAATAACTGTTACTCGGAAATTATTGTTATTGAACCCCTCATCACGTGCCTTATTGTAGCATATATAGTGAGGCAGTAAGGACTTGTAGTTATTCGCAATCCATAAGCTATTTTCCTGATGCTAACGACCGATCGCCACAAGCTTTCATTAACTGGTTACATCCGAAACGAGATTTATTGCGTGCTTTAAAGTCGTCTAATGACGTTAGTTATTCAGCTCAATGCGTGCTAATTTCACTTCGATGAATTTAACAATCATTTTAATACGCATCAACGAGTTAGCTGGGCACTGGAAATTAAACTGGAGGTTATCTGAATTTATCTATATGTTTAAAAGTTATCTTTTCGTAATTTTAATCAATAGCTGAATTCAAAATTTTAAACTTGTGACTTAAATTAATAATAAACCAGTAAGAAAATGCAGAATTTAAATTCGTATTATGTGGTTTCGAATGCAAAAATTAAATGCACTTCCATAAAGCTTATATGAAGATCTCATATGCCGGGATTTTCTTATATGAAGGGAAATATGAAGGATGTTGTAGCAATTGAATCTTAAAAAAACATTAAGAGTTATATTTAATGTAGTTCCCTTTCTTAATGAGCAAAAGTATGCAGTTATTTAATAACAGTTGTCAAACGATGATTCCCACACAATAATTGAAATTTTTTCATCTACTAACATCTGCACTTATTTTAAACAAAATTCACTTTCGCTTCCCACGAACAAGGGTAGGGGGTCTCTTTATAAGGATGAGAAGCCTCCACCCTGGTGGCTGGTTCTCACCATCTCTTGGGTACACGAGAAGGTGGGAGTATGACCCCTTCCACTGATGACGAGATGTACTTCCTTGGGAAAGGGTTGCACCGTGACCGGTTATGGCTCTTAAAACTTAACCACAATTCACGCCAGTGTTACGATAACGGTGGTCCAATCACTTAAGTGTTTCTGTGTGCCTTCCGACGAGTCGGAGTAATCAATTTGTGATATCCACTTGATATCGATACCGTACTGAAACATCACAAACACTTCAAACCGAAAACCTCTATTAGAATGTTTGTAGAATCACTGTCCTAATCTTATATTTTGTCTTTAGTAAAAATGCTCTTAATTCATAATGCAGAGAGGGGTTATAGAGAATATTTGTATGTTTTTAGAAAGTTTTGGAGGCCATTTAATTAATGTTTAAATTGTAAAGATTTTTTTTTAAATGTTCAATTTTTCAGCCTTTTTTCTGAACTATGATGAGCCCTCTTAGGGATTTTTATGATAGATGAGTTTTTCGTAAAATTTCCAAGGAAATTATTCCCATTCTTTTTTACTACATTCTACAATCCATCTATCTTATGGTAAGTTTGTCTTAAGAAAGGTTTCTTTTAATAATCCATAGATGAAACCTCAGGAGATTTTGCAAGTATATATGCAATACTTTTATCAGGTTTCATTTCTTCAAGGAATGCAATGGCACCTTTTGAAGCAGGAATTGTAGCTTTGTCTTTATGAAGTTTCACTCTTTGAAACCAAAGAAGAGCCCTTCGATAATAATAAATTCTTACCGAAGCTTTATTACGTTGACGCAACCAGGTTTGCACATTTTTTTCCGTCCTTTTCGGTAGTAAATAGACTTCTTTTTACTGCATTCTTATTTAGGTTAACTTATTCTTTATCTACAATGCTGTCTAGTGTTACAATGTATCTCTTTTTATTCCATGTTAGTAGTTTCCATACTGACTTCTACAACTATTTTGCGTTGAGCCACATGCCTTTTCAAAAGTTGGTGAAAAGCTAGTTGGGGATTTTTTAGCCTTTTTAAGTAATAAATTTTGGTTTATAATTTTATATAATGTTGCTATAGACTTAAAATATTGTTGTTATGGACTTAGAATTTGATTTATGCTTCAATGGATTATTTTTCTATTGTTGGTGTAGAAATATTTGAAACTCTCTTGAGTAAATAAATTTTGTAAATTTTTCTTCCTTGTAGAAGTGATGATTGACAGATTTTTCTTTTTATATTAATAATATTTTTTATTTTACCCTTAGAATTTTTAATCTTTTGCAAGTTTTTTGAATTATGGAATAAGAATATTTTTCTTCGGTAAACTCAAAAGCATACACTTCATTGAATAGTTTACTTACAAGAGGTATTTTGAAAGAAGAATACATTTAAATGTAGTAAATGATATTTCTCATCTTCAAGTAATAAGCTTTTGAGAATTTTTTTTTATTTCAAAACATTTGATTAAAAAAAAACCTTTTTAACGAACTCTTTCTGAAAGTGTGTAACTACAATATGTAGAATCAATCTATTCAGAAGCCTGTAGAAAAAAATGTTAGTCGATAGCAGCAAAATGTCAGGTTCATGGGATGATGATAAGGTAATGAAAAAGAAGATTCTTTCGTTAAAAGTAACTTTTTTAAATTTTAGATCTTTATGAATTAAATAATTTATATCAAAATGTTATGAAAATTATATTCTTTTGCTTTACTTTCGATTCGCAACTAATATCTATCGTGATTTTTAATAAATTATTCTTTATTACATTACCCCGAAAAGTCAGAGTGGGGTTTGACTTTCTCTATGAGTTTAGTTCATCTTAGTCTGTACTGAATTATACTACTTTAATTGACTTGTTCAGAAAAATAACGGGTAATTCCAAGAAAGGGATGATACACAGGACGTTTTGAAAAAAAATGATATTTGTGTAATTTCAGAACTCGGACAATGTTTAATATTAGGGTAATCTTTCCGTAGCTCTGTGACTTTTAGAGCTCCTTCATAAATTCTTGAGTTATTAACGTTAAGTTTTTAACAGACTTTTTGAAGTTTACCAAGAAACCAAATGCACGGAAGTGACAAAATGGGTAAAACATATCGATTAAATTTATCGTTTACAGATTTTAACGTCAAGTTTTGAATGGTTTGATTCATTTCCTAATCTCAGAATTTTCTTTACCGAGATTTGACGACATTAGGATAAGTCTTTACTTTCACGCACACGAAATACACAAACAGAAAATATTCGACGGATACTCAAGCTTCCGACTTCTCTGGCTCCAAAAAATAAACAAACATATTTTGGAATTATGCCTGTTTGCCTCTTGTGAGCACAACTATTCAAAAACGTATTGAGCTAGATGTATGAATTTCGGTACATGAACTTGACACTAAAATTGTAGATTTTTCTTAAATTTGGAATGCAATAACCTCTCAGGAAGTTTCTTTAAAAGGTTGTCTAAGTATAAGTGAACACGATACAAACAGGGAAAATATTTGTTTGTATCAAAGTTTGAGCAAAATCCGTCTGTCAACCCTATTTTTGCATGTTCAATAACTCAAAAAATGCAATGACTTAAAAAATGGAATTTTATATGTGATCTTGTGTTCGCATTTGTAGTTCTGCGTCCAATCTTGGTTTTAATCGTTCAGAAATAAGGCATCTAAAATAAATTTTGTTTTTTGGGTACTTCTGCTTTAACGGTTTTCTAACGATTGATCGCTGATGCTCGCAAGCTAGATTCAGAATAAACGATATATGCATGCCAATGATCCATATTTCTTAATTTTTTTCGCCAATCACACGCAAGAAACATTATCCAAGTTCCCCAATATTATGTGGATGGAAGGGGCAGCACCGATGTTAGAGAATATACGAGAACGTTTTGTGGATACTACTCAAACTTTTTCTTCTCTAGAAAAATATAAATCCAGATACTCTAATTGTACTAATAGTAAAAATGTTCTTTTATAGTTCAGTTCATGATAAAATTCATTTTCAGAATGTCATGTTTTATTTTCGAATAAACACAATATTTTACTTTGATGCCTTCACAACTCTGCTACGATTAAGAATGAAATCCGTCTCAAAATAATTTTTGTGTAATTTTGAAACAGAAAGTCAATCTAATTAAATTAGTCTAATTTAAAGCAATTATTTGATCTGATAATAAGAGTATACTACACAGGTAGACTATAAGAGTATATTTTGCCATAAGAGTATACTTTAATTGGAAGTTTAAATTGGAAAAATTGTTGACAAAGATGTATGTTATTGAAACTAATTAGAGATATAATTGAAAAGTTATGAAGTAATATGCCATTTGGAAGAAAAAGTTAGAAACTCGAATAAGGTCGATAAATACCCCATTCATCCTGCAACATCCGAAAACCTTCCCATTTTATCCCCTTGATATTGATTCTTTTACATTTTCTTGATTGATTTTTATTCCTTTTGTCTTTCTAATTTTTTTTGTCAGAAACTGATTTGTTATAACATAAGTGATATTAAATGTTTGGAAAAAAATAACTAATCAGGAATTCAAATACTTTCATTTAACATTTTTTCCTATTTGTTCAGAAACTCGATATTACTCTCCTCTTTCAACCTTTTTAAGAATTAAACTTCAAATAACCAATTTCAACGCTGTAAAGAATAAGAAATATTGCATTAAAAATTATATGAATTGAATATTTATCAGCTGTGACACCGCCATTCTAGAGGGAAATAGTATATGTTATGATAATATACTAAAAAGGCAAGAAAACGCCAAATTTCTTAGAAGTCAATGAAAGTGCCGAAAAGGAAACGCCCAACTAAAGATTTAAACCCACTCCTTAGAGAAACATTCATTCATGTAAGTAACAATACTCGCTGTACTTTTTAAAATCCCCAGTATGTTTCTGCTTGTGGATAAAAGCTGTTAAATAAATAATGAGACTGGTAATTTTAGTTAAATAATTCCTTTAAACTGAAAATAAAATTATTGTATATCTATACCTATTTTGATTTCGCTAATTGGATTTTATATGTCATATTGTACTCATACATCATATTGCAACATTTTGTACCCATCCATTATAATGCAACAAATACATCGTATTGAAACATTTTGTATTCATGCATCAAATTGCTACATATTTTACTCCGACTCAAGTCAATATTATAAACTACCATACTAGTATTCAAATTCCGGTTTTTGTGGCTCGAATATAGGCTGAATCTCATTTTTTTCAAAAATCTGTATTCTAAAAATTCCAGGATTTCTGAATAGTGGATGTAAGATTTTTAACAACTTAAGTTTTTTTTTTTATAGCAAGCATATTTTTTCCGATATTAAAGAATATTTTAATGAAATAACAGAAATAGATATTTTAAGAATATTTTTTAATAGCTAAATTGCTTATCAACATTCAAGGATTGCCATGAGCCCTTTCTTCCTCCAAGCATTTTTGCATCTTCAGACTTGTTAATAAACATATATCTAAATCTTATCTAATTCTTGACGAATTAATTAAAACATTCTTTCCACACAGTCACTTGGTCAACCAGTTTGCCAAAATGACCTATGGCCATGAATTTTAATAGGGGTAATGAAATAGAAGATAAAATAGCCAGAAATTGCCCATTGCCAATCCGACCAATACCTGGCTTAGAAAAAGATTTCAGTATTGAACTATTTCAATTATAATTCAATTTCAATCAATATTATATTTAACAAATTTGCACAAGATAATCTCAAATATATATTTTTTAAAGTGATAATGCCTTAATGTTTAATAACCAATATAACGAACTGTGCCTCCTAAATAAAATATATCATCCAAATAATGCCTCTGCCTTAAATATTTCTTTGAGTTTATAGCAAAAATGAATTCATTAATTCTATTAAATGATTCGTGATATTTAGGAAAGTCATAACAAATTATTAAAAAGTTGCTCAAAAAATTGAAAGGAAATAATGACCAAAGTTTTACTTTGCCAACATAATTACAGCTGATTGTTATGATTATATTATTTATAAAAAGTTTAAAACTTGCTTTCCATCGAAGTACCAATTTCATTTCAAAGGAAAAAGATCGAAATAAAAGTTTAACTTCGTAATTAAAAAAAAACTTATAGTTGGGAATTAATGGTAGAAATTCAGCATCCTGATTGGCTGATGATGGTTTCGAGACTCTTCTGTTAAATTTTTAACGTTTTTATGAACCAAATGCTTGTTAAAGCTTAAATTGGTGTGCTAATAAATTTGTGTGGCACAGAAGCTAACACTGCTAGGTGATGACTAGGGCGGTTTTTTTTTTATCTGATCACAATTGAAAATAATAAGAGTGCTATCACAATAGCTTATGTATTGCCAAAAAAATTACTTAACTGAATCAAATCGTCTATCCGATACTTACTACTCATATATAAGTTTGAATTAATTTTAAACTCACACATTTTAAAATGAAGAATGATGTATTTGTCCTAGTAGCTACTGAATTTCTCAAAGTTAACAAACAATGTATTTTTTTACGTAATATAAAATCATATCAAAATATCTATTGTGTTGCAAAAAAAGAACGTAACAGAATCAAATCCTTTATGCGATTACTCATCAATAAGTTTGAATTTATTTTAAATACACTCATTTTAAAATGAGAGATGATGTATTTGCTCTAGTAACTCCATTTTACATTTTTACATTAATTTTACATTTTTTTAAAATTTTACTCAATATAAAATCATATCAAAATATCTCTTGTGCTATAAAAACAGGAAGTAATGGAATAGTATCAAATCCTCTACGTGATCCTTACTACTTATTCATAAGGTTTAACTAATTTTACACCCACTCGTTTTAAAATGAGAAATAATGCTTCAGCCTTTCGATATACAATAAAAACCCCTGAGAGGCTAACACGATATTTGTCGACCATTTAATTGTTGGTTAAAAATAAAAACAAATCTAGCGAAACTAAAATCCTCCAGTACCTGCATAAAAAACAACCAAGAAAGAAAAGCAGTCGTCTTAACCGTATCGTGTAAGCAATAAGCATCCCTTAGCTCCCAGTATAGAGTTTCGATATCTTTTGGAAACAAGAAGGTCTCCAGGGCTATTATTTCAAGCGATCAATCCGTGTAACCATCGACAACAGCTAAACAGGAAATCCTTTTCTTCTGCAGGACTTTCGATTTTGATTTTTAGGTTTGAAAACGAAAACGAGCCCATTGTTAGAAGAGTAGGGACCATTGGTAGAATTTGAAGAATTGAAATCGTTTTTTTCTACTTATTACTATTTTTTTTTTATTTTGTATTCTCCCAAAATATTTCAGGAGAATGATGCAGTGTATTTTGGAAGGGAGAAATCATATCCTTCAAGTATAAAAAGTTTATTTCCTGGTTGTATAAAAATCACTAAATCCATGGTAAATTGGCTTGTAAGAACTATAAACCTTTTAAATTAAATGTACTCTTAAATCCTGTACAGTCATAAAATAAAATAATAAGTCATCCGTTGATTCTTTCAATTTTAAATTACGGATAAATTGTTAATACCCCACATGCTCAGTAAACTCACTACAAAACTTTTATTCCATGAGAAGTTTATCCCTTGTTTTTATAAAGTATGAAAAGGAAAGAAATGCATTTAGATTAAAATAAAAACACAGCAACTATATCAAAACAAATAATTTCTTAGTTTAGATCAAACAATCTTTTATAATCCTAATAATCTAAAATAGTTATCAAATTCTTTTATGATATTATCAGTTTTATTAACATTAATATAACAGCACTCTCCATTTTTAATTACCTAACACTCATATACTTATATTGTTTTGAGACCAAACTGGAGTTAAAACTGGGTTCATTAAAATATGAATGATACAATTTTGCATGAATGTTTATCTTTCAAATAAAAAGGGAAATAATATTTTTATTGTTAATTAAATTTTTATTCTAGGTGAAAACTAATATATACAAAGAAATAAATAATTTAATTTGAAAATATGATATAAGACTGTACAAGAATATCAATTAAAAAATATGTCTAAAGAAACATTTTTTCTCTCGTTAAGCATTGTTTTGAATTGAATTTTTTTGTCTGAATACCGCGTCAAAAGGTTAACTTTCTTATGCATATTTATATTTCATATGATATAAAAGATTTTTTTTTGTTTTCAATAATTTCAAGAATGGAATTTTCGTAAATATTTATAAGGGAATGTGTTCAAATTTGGACCACCTGAATCTATATGTATGCACCTGTATATATTTAATCAAGCAATTACAGAGAAATTAAAATTTGATAGAATTTTTGAAATTATTTCAATACAGTATAATTTAATTTAAAAAAAATTATAGTTTAAAGTAGAAACTGTATTGTATAAAGAAGATGTAGCAATCTGTATAAGGAAGAAAACTTATTTCTAAAATAGCATTATCCATTTATTTAAAGCTAATGATGCACAGTTTTTTTTTATTCTCAAATTCATATGAACACAAAATACATGGAGTTTATACATCACATGCACTCCATTATATCTATTTCATTCTCTGTTTCTCCCTATACGATTCTCAGTGATGTTGCATTAGTATCATTTTTTAATTTGATCTAATATCAAATAATAAGGATTGTAAATGATAATATTTACTAGTTGGCAGTCTATTTTAAGAAAATATTCTCGTTGATTTAAACCATACAGTTTGGACGACTTTAGGACAACAAAAAATCTATTTGATGTTACCTTTGGAATATTGAAATAAATAATGGTAAATAAAAGCCAAACGATTTTTTTTTTTTGCGCGATGTGCTATAACATTTTATTTCGTACTTCAGAGCTGCACAGGACAATTTGTATTGTGTTTGAATATACTGCTGAATGATATGTAATTTTTATCTATAAATATGTGAATCAGCAATTAATGAAAAATATTAATACAAACTCTTGCTTCTTAACTGCAGGCACGTTAGCTGTTTCAATAAGAAAGATTCCATAAATCATATTTGCATCACATTAGCATCAGTTGCTTATTTTATGAAGAACATATTTAATAGAATTGAAATTACGATACAATACAATTGCGAAATCTCAGAAAATTATGCATATCACCTGCAATAATAAAAAAAAACTCAATATATAAGTGTTAATGCTCTTCCTCTCTAGTCATATGACTTAAAGCTACCTAATTTTGAGCTTTAGGAGATGGAAATATACATCTAGAGGTGACTTGTTTGAAATTTTAATTAGAATTTCAGCTAAAAATTATGAGATATTTTGTATTATCCTGCGATAACTTCCAAAAACATTATAGAGAAAATATGATCTTTAAAACATCTTAAAATTTAAAAATTATAATCTTTTCAATAGTACTAATTTTCTTCCCTTTTTTTATATTTTTTAATTAATTTTTAAACATCGTTTATATCATTATATTTCATTCTTAACGTAAAATCGAAATCACTTTTATTGTTCGTACTAATACTTCATCCTTGGATATTTTTTACCGCTGATTATTAAAATTTGAAAAAGCATTTCATTTTATGTAATTTTCAATAAAAACCATAATTTTAGTAAAATTTTGTAATTTTTTGTGTGTTCACAATTAAAGTTCAAGTACAAGAAATAAAAGCATTTTTTTAGCCTGACTATTTTAAACACTGTCCTTTCCTGTGGCATAATTAAATATATAAAGATATAGAAAATTAGGGAATGCATGGCACAATGAACAGAAGGGTTCATGGCTTTTAAAATAATTTGAGATATTAGTTTTTATAAAATTTGACACTTAAAAATATTTCGTTGTGAAAGCTCCCAGCTATCGTTACACAAAAAATTTAATTGAAGATTTAAGGGAACATAAGGAGAGCCAACTAGTCACCAAAGGTGGTTAGTATTCTATAACAAGCAGCGTTGATTTCTTTAGCTAACACGTTAATTTGTCAAATATAATTTTCCAAACCAAAAGAATTTTTATTTATTCTGTTCACCGGTATAGAAGCTCACCAGTATCTTCATTTCATATTACTGAACATTTAATGCTAACAATAAACAAATGCTTCGATTTATTAACTCTTAATCTCTTTATTACATGACAATTGATTTATCCAAACGCGCACCAGGTAAAAAGGTTTTACGAATTCTCCACCGACTTCCTACTTCAAGTGCAATAAAAACAGCCAAATTTTCTTCTATTTCTAATCAATATCTGTCGACATTAAGCAAGTGATAAAAGACCGTTCCGTAATGAGTTCTGTTTGCTCTACTTCAGTAAGGGCATGGCGAAAGAGTGGGGGCAAATAGTGTTAGGAAGTAATAAAAACTAGTTCTGCATCCGCTGGAATTCCTGGCTTCAGAATCACAGCTTTTGAAAAGAACAAACTATTTTGACGACTCCGCTTGCTATCACTTACCTTTTGGCTCGTCTAGCCATTCGAGTGTTGAGCTTTTAGAGCTCAGACGTTCTCCACCAATCAGACATCGTAAAGAGGCTTCCTGGCCAAGCAAAAAAAGTAGCATTATTTAGGGTGCGTGGAAAATTTATGCTTTGATGGTAACGAAAACAAAAGAAAAACACCCGAAGCGGTGGATGTTTTTTCCCGGCAAAGTTGTTGAGCTCTAAGAAAAATGAGGACAAATGTTTCGGCAGAGACTGACTTTGTGGTTCCTGAAGCAACTAAGATATTGACCTTTTATTATATTTGTTGCGTTTGAGTTGTATGTTATTCTGGGTTGCAAAACAGGAAAAAAAGTGTCGGTTTATATCTCTAGCATATTTAAATTATAAATATTTCGTTCCATATTAAATTATCAGATTGAATAACGTAAAGTGGTAAAAAGTTTGAGATTATGAATAGATTTGAACTTTCGTTTCATATTTAAATTATAAAAATTTCGCTCCTTATGAAATTGTCATTTTAAATAGCGTAAAATTGTAAATAGTAGTGATTATTTAGAACCGTAAGTATTTTAAAGTTTCGCCGAAGAAATCGAATGATGAGTTTATAATTATTGCACATATTAATTATTCCTAATTATTTCGCACATTAATTATTCATTCATGCATTCTTGTTTTATAATAGTTCATTCCTTACTAAAATCGAGAGAAAATACCACAAATTTCTTGTAAAGGTATTGACAAGCTTATTTAATGTAGTATATTAGAAATAAATTTATTTAAGTTTAATCAACAGAAGAAAAAAAATATTAATTTTGGTTTCATATATTCATTTAATTTACTACTATATAGAGCTTTTATTATATTTGATACGTTTGAGTTATATATTATTTGGGGCTACAAAACAGAAAAAAAGTTTCAGTTTATACCTCTTGCATATTTAATTCATAAATATTTCATTCCTTATTAAATCATCAGATTGAATAACGTAAACTTGTTAAGATTTCAAATTTATTTAAAGCGTTACACTATTTTAAAGTTGCACAAACGAAAAGACAAATTCATAATTATTTTTTGAATTACTTATTCATAATTATTGCATACTATAATTATTCACAATTCTTGCCATCTTATTTTATAAATAATTTTTTTCTTATTAAAAATTGAAAGTGAATGCCACAAATTTCATGCAAAGCCCTTGACGAGCTTATTACATTCGATTTATTAGATACAAATTCATTTAAGTTTATACAACAGCAGAAAATAAAATAATATTATTTTTGCATACTTATTACTTAATAAATTAATTTTTAAAATTTAGTTGGAATAATTAAGTAAAAAATAATAGATTAAATATTATTTAGAACAGAAATTGTCGCATATGCATGAGATTTGATGATACCAGCACAAAGTGTTCTCCATTTACGAAACTTAATTTCTATTAATTTTTATATAGTTCTCCAAAATGTTTGAATAGAATTTAATTGTACTTCTCTCAAATTTTGTTTCTTTCTGTTTAGTAATAATTTAGCATCAATTATTTTAATCTGTTGCGAAATAGAATATCTGATGAGTATCAAATAATTTTTTATTTGCACGTACATTGAATCCGCAAAAGTATATAAAATCTGCTAAAATACTCCTTTAACAGTTCAAACAATTCTTCTAATGTATTATAAGAATTTCTTCACAGCTGTTCTTAAAATGTTTTATAAATATCTTAAAACTGAAAAAATTCTCAGAAAAAGCGCAAATTCTCGGAAGCTTTTAGGTTAGAATTCAGACGAATTAACACTAAATCCTTCTTCATGGTAAATTTAGTTTTATAACTTATATTTAAGCGTTACCATGGAAGAGTATTACGAAAAAAGAGAATAGATACAGAGATTTACTGGATTTCTCTATTTTCAAAACTTCTGTCTCAAACTTAAAGAAAAAATTTTTGGTAAAATAAAGAAAAATTATCACACATAAAAAGAATGTTGTCTCGACATTTTCACTGAATTTCAGTATTTTCGTTTATGTAAGTTTTAGACATATATAGTTACTGGAAATTGCAAGGTATTCTAAAGCCCGGATGCAATGCTAAAACTTTATTTCCCACAGCGTATAACTAAATTTTGAAGTATCCGCCAATCTTTAAAATATTTCGCTTAATTCCCTTCACCATGGAAACACCAGGTTTCCATTTTAAATTAGCACGCTGAAATGAATCGTTTAACTTGCTTAGATTCGGTCTCGATTTGGCAATGTCTGGATTATAGATTTGAATGCCATTAAGGAAAAGGTTGTTTAGACTCAAAAGGAAAGGATTATTTACTTCAGTTGATAATTCATCTTTTTTTTAAGAAATGAATTAACTAACGAAGTTTTCTGTTCCTCCACCTCATGTGTTGGGATAATTTATATTTCAAACATTTTTCGTACTTATTTAGGACTATTAAAGACTAATGAAACCGGATTAAATTATTTTGCAAAAAGACAACTTTGGATTCAAAACGCATATCAGCAGGAATCAATTGTTTGTATGAAAGATTATATCCTTAATAAAATCATATGTTATGAACAAGAAATGGTCCTATTTAAAACCAGGATTAATATCAGACTTTTACTTTGCATTTTTTCTGAAATTTACAGACGAGATTAAGTTAAATAAAAAGGACAAATAGACCCGTTCAGATATTTATAATTGGGAAAGAGTATTATAGCTTTGTGGAGTTATTTACTGAATTTCTTTCGATATCTGTTTTTTAACATAATTTTCTTAGCCAAGTGTCAGCATTTTGATGATGTATTAAAAAATAATGCGCTTTCAATAACTAAGGAAGATGAGAGCGCTAGATTTTATTAATGGATTAATACAACTATTAACCCATTCAATGCTAGAGCAATTTACACTTTTGCAGTACTTTTCTACTTGATATCTTGTAAATAGCATTGAATGGGTTAACAAGATTTTCTCTAAGGAAATTAAATTTATTTGCTAAGAAGATTGGTGACATGCAATTTGTTTCACCAAAACGATAAAAAATTTAATCCTAAAAAAATCTGGGAGGTGTATAACTTCTTGGAAGGGCTATCAAGCGAAACTGGCTTACATGTGTTAAAAGGAGAAGAGGAGAAAACATAAAAAGCCTTCTTACATTTCCGCATTTTTAAGCATGAATCAGGTGACTATTGATATATTAGGTGATGTGAGATCATATATAAATTCAGACGATGATTTTCTAGCCATGACTTCCTTCCCAGTTTATTAGCAAATCAGACTCAGGCATATGTAAACGTGTAATATTGTTAATAGGTAGTAACTTTTGGTATAGGAAATATTAATAGATAAATATTTGATTGATAGGAAACTTAAATTTGCAATGAGTATTGCTATATATTTCATTTAATGAAAAAAATAACGAATCAACTTTTAACAGAGATTGCAAGATTGCATATTATAAAACATCAGTTTTCTACAATTTTTAGCCATGATCTTAATCTATTGCTTCTCAGATCTTATGATATGCAAATAATTAAGGGTTTACTACAAATTTTATACATTAGTCGTCAGTATTATTTCACTAAGTATTTTATACTCCTAAAAAAGTTTTTCATGGCTTCCGCGGGAAAACCATATTTCGTTGCAGAATTTTATTCACTTGAAATTCATCATTTACCTTTACTCGCACTTTTATTTCTTACATTAAAAACTGAGCATGCATGTCAAAAATAGTGGTACATTTTCCTGGTAGTATTTCAGTAATTTAAGAATGATAAAGATCTGAAATTATCAATATTATTTATAATTAGAATTTAAGCAAGAAATCAAGAGTTTTCTATACAGCTGCTGGTACTGATAAAAAGATTTTTTTACATGTTTCATTTGATTGATTAACTTTTTTCCTAACCTTTTCAGTTAATTTTTTCCTTACATATAATTTAAAAACAAAGCAAGGAAAGAAGTTTCAGAAATCAGAATGATGATGAAACTACAAAAAATATCCCTTTTCAAATTTCTGCAGGTTAATAATAAAACAATAAAAGAAGTTCTTTGATAATCAAAAACAAATTGAAAAAAATTCAACATTTTATAATATTTTTTGGTAAATGATCACTTTATTAATAGATTTTCACAAACTTATTTCTCTTGGCAACTTATGTTTCTTGCAAACGCTAATTTCAGCTTTCAGAGTTATCTTATCATTTTGTCCTGTATTAGCCAATCAATTTTTTTTTGATAAATGAGTAGCAGGATGAAAATACTTTTTTAGCAAAAGTTTAAAACTATAAATCTGCAATAACAAAATGAAGTATGATGGAAAATTTATGAAAAAAGAAAAGAATGCATTAATGCTGTTGTTACATGAACAAAACTTTCTTAAAGATTGGTGTATTAGAAACTTTTAAAAGATTCCATTACTTAAAAAAATGTGTTTAAGGAAATTGAAAGCCAAATGAATTGTGAAACGAAAAAAAGTAAATATTAAAATGAAAGAGAAACGCTCGATAGTTTAAGTGTAGGTTCATCACTTAAAATTATATATCTTGGAATATCATTTATAACTTGAAAATGAGCTTGTAGAGTTTTAAATTACCTTGAAAGAGAAAACAATAACAGCATTTTATCTCTTCCGTTTTTACACTTACACTTTTTTTTGAAAAATTAATTTTTCTTTTTATATTAACTATTTTATAAAATCATTAATTATCTAATAATGAAAAATCACAAAATTGTAGAAAGTCGCAAGAATTTTGTCCCATGGTACCACTACTTTATTGCAATTAAATAAATCTTGGTTAATAAAATTAAATAAATCTTTTAAAAAAAGCATACTTAGTTAATTTACAAACAACTAAAAACACGAGATACATTTTTTGTTTAATAAAGCTCGAAGAAAAAAAAATACATACATAAAAAAAGTTCTAACTAAATAATCGGGTTTTTTCCCAAACCAAGCTACAAATTAATATATTTATAATAGTTTTCCATTGGGAATTATTCCCAATGAAAAAAAAAATTGTTCAGTTAACAAAAAACTGTCCCAGATTTCTTATCATGTTAAAACAGTAAATTTATTTCATTGGATATCAAACAAGACATCCGAATTTTTTAAGCATAATTTTTCAGTTCTATTCCTACTAAAAGTGTATTTACAAACTAAGATTTTTGTTGGAAAGTTTTTCGAATATAAATTTATTAAACTTAAATTTTCCAATGTTTTTAAGAAGTCGAACCATTGAATGAAAATTTAAATAATTTTTTTGTTGAAAATTGATTTTGAATTCCAGTCTATGTAAAACGTGCCATTTCATTTAATCAGCAGATAAAATCAGAAAATATTCTTGATTCTCTAATTTTTAAGACAATGTCTAGACATTAGTATTTTTAATTCAATATAAAGTAGTATGTAGATTATATTTAAAAATAGAAGGTAATATTTCAAAAAAATTTCTAGATAAAGCAGTTATGACTCTTATGCGGAAAGGAGACCCATTGAAAATCCTATAAAAAATTTATAAAATGTGCTTAATTTACTTCCATTAATAATAAATTCCATTTGTAATTCTATTTAAATATTTTTTAACTTTTTAAAATCATTTTAGCAGCTGTTTGGATCTTTTTAAAGCAGAAAAATATATAAAGATTTTTTCCACCTCCCTAAAAATATTGACTTCATCTATGCTTCATGGTGGATCTAATGCTGCTACATGCTTATATCTAATATTCTTTATGGTGGATACAATGATTCATCATCATCTTGAACAATTTATTGAAACATCTGTATTGCTTCTAAATTATTTCTCTCGATTTTATTAAATTTCATATTTTTAAAACAATGTACCTTGAGCTCAAGTGGAAATGAGTGTAAATATGCTAGTTTACACTTTTTGATGTATCATATTAATAAATAACATAAATTATATATATTTTTATCAATATAGCTTATTATTTTATTACATTTTGTAATTTTATTATACATGCTATAAATATTACAATGCAACATTCAAACTATTCTCTGTTTGATCTACAAAATTTATTTACTACATAGAATTAATTGATGTAACAATAAAATAAAAATGATTGATTTGATTTTAAACGGCTTTGAATTTTCAATTCGGTTTTAATTTTCGCTTTATTAATGATATATTAATAAACTTGCTGTAAAAACAGGCTGTCATCCTATAGCTTGAACTTTACAACATTATATGATTCAACATTAATTCTAAATAATTCTCAATCTGTAGAATAATCAACTCTGTTGAATAACCCCCATTTTTTTGTGTTCCGAATCTCCAGAATAAAAGAATAATTATCGATTACTTCTGGGGGAAATATCTTTAAACTTTTGTATTATTTATTTAGGACAACAATTCCATCATTGCTATTTTGAACTTTTTAAATGGAGCAGCATTAAAAGATATTTATTGATATTATAAAATGCCTTTGCTGGTCTATAAATGAGTTATCTTCTAAGAAAGTCTTTTACTTATATTTTATTAAATCGTACAACTTTATAATAATATAAAAAATCTTAATCATACATATAAACTTTACTTCATTCCTATATTGAATAAATCTGAGTTACACTAATCACCCTTTCTTGCTTTTGTGTAAAAATATTTATAGACGAGAGTTACTCTTTCAGTTTTTGGTTTTATAGCATTTCACAAATCAACATTAATTCTATATAGTTCATATTATAGAATAATTCCTGTTACATTTTTATTTTCTGAATACCTTAAGTATAGAGAACAACTATCGATTAATTTTTGGTGGAAATATCTGTAAACTTTTGCATTATTTTTGATTTAAAAAATTCAACCATTTTTTTTGAAATTTTTTGAATGAAATTTGCATCATTAGAAGTTAGTTATTAATACTATACAATACTTTTTATCTTTCATGGAAACTTTTTACTTTGATTTTATTAAAACACACAGCTAAATAGTAATATAAAACAAATCTTAATTATGCATACGAACATTCATTTCTCTACTGGATAATTTTGAGTAACACTAATCACCCTTTCTTGTTTTTGTGTAAGAAATGTTAATCGATATGAGCTACTATTTCATTTTTGCAGTTTTATCCCCAATAGCATTCCAACTAATTCTCAACGTACCAATTATTCATTTTTTAAAAGAAAAAAAATTATTAATGATCCGGTGGCACTGCAATTTGGGAGAAAAAGAGCTAAATATAATTGAGATTAATCGTATTAGAAAAACTGAAATAAATCAAAACCAACAATTTTTATTTATAATAATCCATGAAAGAATTTCATAAAGAACTAAAAAATAATGAGTTAGTTTTAGATTCGAAATAGAAGATTGTATATCAATATCTCAAGACTGAATTTTTTAAAAATTAAATGTATGTAGTGTTACATTTCGTAGAGAAAATGCAAGGGAATCACTAAAATTTCATTAAGCAGAACCTCTTAAAAAGTTTCTAAAAACACACTTTCACTATATAAGCTTTATAGACACTTTCAGTACGTAAGCGTTATAGAAGTATCACTGAACGCGAAATTTATGCGCAAGAATTTAATGCGAACAATTTGCGGCAGTTCGGTAATCACTGGTGCTCATATATAGAATAACTTTTTATCACGTTGCACAGGTCTACATTATTTTCCAAACCAAACAGCTCTGGTAAAATAAGGCTTAATTTCAGTACAAACTTAATTCGATAAATAAAAAACATATTTTAATTGCAACTGATTTATTTTTCCTTTCATTTAATAAAAATAATTCGCTTTTAATTTTTCTTGAATGCATATATTTATATGATTATTTTTCTGCTTGCTTCATAATTGGAGGTTTAATGTAAATACATATTTATATTTATTCTATAATAAATTTAAAATTCAAAATAGGAAAAAACATAACTTTATTTGCTTTTTAAATGATGATTGAAATCTACGATGCAAGGATCCATGAGATAAATTCTGTTATTTCCCATTCCGTTTTGCTCCTATTTTCTATTCGACCGAAACATTTCTTCCATAAATTGATAGGAGAATCAATTTTGATCTCTTTTTACATTTATTCCTCTTTTGCTGAATATTTAAATATATATCATTGACTTGAAGTTCGTTAAATACAGAATAAAATAAAATGATTACTTGCTGTAGATTAATATGAACATTCATTAGGTCATAGAGCAGTTTTTCAATGGATGATCATATAATCATTCAAAAATCTGTTATTCCAGTAAAATTCATGAAGAATTATTTTCTTTAATAAAAAGAAATTAAATCCAATCAAACATCTTTTAAGTGTTGAAAAAAGTAAAAAAATAATGAATAAAGGAGTCCTTAGATATCCCATTACATAACTTATGAGATTCTTTTGCTTTCACTGATTAGCAATATCTGACTATTTCTCAGATTTATTATATGTATCGCATTTTTCTCAAAAAGCATGGACCATTTTCTGTTGTTTTACACATTTTGCAACAAAACAGATTGTAAGAAACACTGATTGGAAAATTATCCATTTATGCCAAATATAACCTTTTTCCATCATCTTTTCCATCTCTGTGCCCATGTTCATGTCACATTTCATCTAACCATTTATAATCTAAGAGCTTCTCCGAAATAGCAGAATGGGAATCTTACGATAAGGAAGCTGGCTCCTGCTTTCCATATGGACTACATTAAAGTTGTGGGGTCAAGATACTTCCACTACCTTGTGGAATCATACCTCCCAAGGGAGGAAGGCTTCCTTTGCCGTTGATGGTCATTAAGATTCAATTAAATTCTTACCATCCACGATGTTTTAAATTGGGTTATTCAGGTGCTCCACTTCTTTGGTAGATCTGGGTAAGTCTCATATAAAGACCGAATTATGAAATATGCCTTAGAGTACGAGAATGTCAAATCTTAAGACAAGAAAGTGGGTTTTGGATTCGTATTTGGCATGTTAACTTTACAGATCTTTATGCTATTCAAATCAAGAATATTTATAGTAGTTCCTGTCAAACGTGATTCTAAATTACTATCCAAAAGATTTTTGCTCTCAAATTTACTGATTGTTCTAGTGGAGGAACGTTATGTCATTTTATTTAGACAAATACAGGATATTAAATTTTTCTTCATAAATAATTTTATTTTCTTCTTGCATACAGCCGATCACGTCGCCACCACTGAACGTAGCAGTATCGACAGGATAAATAGTTTTAACTGTTTAAAAGCTAAACAAGTTTTTAAAAATACACCACAAGTTTGGAATTGATTGTCCGTTCACGAAAAAAAATAATTAAAATTTGTCATGCAATTTTGTTTCTTAACATTCAAATACCGAAGAAAACTGTAAAAGTTTATATAGTGATCTATGAAAAATTGACAAAGGAGCCATAAATCATGAAAAATAACAGTTAGTAATCTAAACCGTTTGTTTAATATAAAACCATGCGGGAAAGGAATAAGGATGAACTTAAATGATGCTTCACTAACGAAAGAGTTGTTCCTTTATTTTATATTTGTTCATTATGTGACTCGCAATTTGAATTTTTTCAATGTCAGTAGTTTGATCATAATATGAAAAAAGGGGAAAGAAAGAAAGAAATATCATTAGTGATTGACTAATAGCCACTGTAAGAATTATTTCCCATTTTCTCAACGTTTATCAAAAATATGTTCAGAGAAATATTTGTGAACTAAAATATATTTCATTAAGCAGGATTATTTTTTGGAGCAAAAATAATTTAAAAAAAGTCAGTCACTTTTTTCGTAACAAGAAAACAATTATAATTTTAAAAGATTCGCTTTAACAATATTCTACTACCTTCACATGTTTAGATTAGTCTCCTCCGATCATTAAATTTTACATTTCCTCTTCTTCCCTTATCTTTATAGAAAGAAAATCAATGTTTCCGCTTTCTAAACATTCTTTGCGCCAACACTTATTCTCCGCTATGGTTCTCCGTGACTGACAGACATCGCCATTGAAATGTGTATTCCTCCTTACCCATCCTTCCACAGAACACTAAAATATTTCCACAAAAGTACTTTTAAAGGAAAAAAATAAAGATCAGTATTGTGTATTATGACAAATCGAAGAAGCAGTCGTAATCAAGGCCAATAGCACGAAGTGGTGATAAAGTCCTTTTTGGCTAGTAAATAACCTGGTGGAAAAGGTATCCGTCTTTTCAATCAGGAAAGTGAGGGTAGTAAACCGGAGAGAGCGGGACTGCCATTAGATCTCCCTTTTCTAGGGTTATTGGCAGCCCAGATCCTGTCACCATCCAATATAACCCTCCTCCTAGCCGCAAGTTCCCCCAAGCTGCGGCTATTTCCTCCAATTACACGGCCGTGACTCCTGGCTCTACCTCCAGAGCAAAAGCACCCCGGCTGCCGAATACGTGCTTTTGTGAGATCGCAAGGGGACTTTAACTTCCCAGCGCTGTGATTACTGCTGGATATTAAGAACACGTATTTTAAGCGCTGTTTTAGATCGCACTTTCACGGCAGGTAGGAGGAGCGTGAAGTAGGGGAAAGGAGCGAATTTCATTGATTGAATGAGTGTCTGAGATGGCTAGGAAAAAGGAGATTTGGGTTTTTACTGCACATGGGAGTTTTAACTCGTTTAAAGCAAAATTAAGTTTCCATCTGGCGTCAATTGCGTTTATGCACTCAATCAAAGATGAAGGTCTTAACGAATGGACATGGAAATGGACTCTAATCTCCGAGGCAAAAGAGATAGACAATTGCTTTAAGAGTAGGTTGATTACTTTATTTTTTTGACAGCCGTCACCTATTGAAATTTTTATGAGAAGTTGGTTTATTTTCTGTAACTATTCTAACTATTCCTGAGGGTTTTAAAGTGAGGATTCAGTAAATATTTCATCTCCTGCTAGTTACAATTTTTATTTCTCTTAAATGCGCTTGTGTGTTTTTGATAAAAATGAATCAAACTTTCAAAAAGCAGGTTTATTTTTAACTTAAACATTCGAAGACTAGAATGTAGTCTCTGAGGCTAAAAGAAAAAGAGTTCTTTAAATTTTTTTCTATGATTTTGGAAATGAATCTGTAACAAAGATTAACAATACTTTGGTAATAAAACATAACATTTTTAATACTATTTTCTATGTTTGAATTTAAATATGCAACCAAAATTTTTCGATCAAGAATTTTTTGTACTTTGCCTTTGTTTAGTATCATGTTTTTATCATTATATATTGTCTACCACGGCAGCTTACGGATATAAAGTAGTATTTTAAATTTGGTACTGGCAAAAGAACTGAATGGCTTATGCACCATCGTGCCGCATATGGAGTGAGAAAAATATCTGTTGCACCCTCAATATACGAATCTTTATTAACATATTATCTAGACATGTACTGAGTACATTTTTATTCTACTTCCTCTAGTGTGTTTCTTAAAGCAAGCGTGCAAGTTATTTGAGCTAGATTGAAATCAACTGTGTGAAGAAAGTTTAAAATTATCCAAACAACTTTTTATGTATGCAGGAATGCTACTAAGAGATAAACAGTGAATTATGACACATCGAGTTAAAAGTTTTATAAACTATATTTTGATTGGAAAGAGGTTGGTTTAAATAAAACTTAAGTCTCTCATATAATATGCTTACTTTACTCAACAATCTGAAAATATGAACTAATATTTCACAGCGTATGAACTTTGCCTTTCCAGAGTGGGATTTTGAAACGCCTTTATCAGATTGTTCTTTTAGTATTACAAAAATTAATAGTGGGAGCGCCGAGGTCCTGGTTTAGGGATAGCGTGTACTCCCTGTGATCTAGGTGTCCTGGGTTCGAATCCTGATTCGTGCATGTCATTTTTCCCTTATTTTCTATCTGTGAGATGTGTGAATGAACCTCCCTCTGTAAAACGGGTTATACAAGCGGATGTGTGTGAGTTATCTTCATTTGAGCTAGAAGTCAGACTTCTGCCTTCGGATGCTCAGGGGTCTTTACCCTCAGAAGCCACGGCATCCTTTTTCCGTGTTAACACGGACAAGACGTTATCAATGGTGTTACCGATGGTTCCAAATGAAGCTAATTGTCATTTTCTGCGAGATCTGTTCAATCACACCACCTGATCTCTGACAGCAAAGAACACCTATCCTGATATGTTAATTTAATTGAAAAAATTGCTGGAAATTAAAACTGTATAGTAGGATGACCCTACTTTCGGAACATGCAGCTTTTCCTGTAAATATTTATAAACACAAAGCGATATAAACAACTGCCTTCTTAATTTGAAATTGTTCACAAAACATTATGCATTTTTTGACTTCTATAGGAAAAACTGGTATCGCCTTGAAATAAGACTAATATAAATATGTATATTCATATCGTAGGTAAGAATCTTAAAAAATTCTATATAAGAACAGGAATTAATTTGTTGCAGAAATATTTGCTTTGCAATGGAAATATGAGGTCTTGAGCATAAATCAATGGAGAGGAACCAATTCATAGATTTATTAAAATTTATCTTGAAGGTAGTAAGGGTTGCATTAAGGCATTGAAATTCCTTTTGCACTGGTAGCATATACAAATAACATAAAAAAGACTATGCATATCCTATATATAAAACTGCAGTATACTAAATATTGCTGGGTCATGCATTGCGGATTATAATTGTGATTTCAGCTCAGCTATACTAAACTTAATTTTTTGTGTGATCGGGGAGTAAGGAGGACAAGAAAAAACATTCCATTAGGAAGGAATAATCAAATCTTGATTTCTTTACATGAGAGCGAAAACTTCATTAGTCAACTTTGACGAGTTCATTCAATCTCCTCGTCATATCATGTTAAGACTTCTGAAGAGCTTTGTTAGAGTAATGGATAAATGTAGTGCAGATTTGTATTATTTAAAAGGAAAATTTCCCGTGTAAGCGAACATAAACTCAGATGAGGAATATTTGTTGATCATCAAGTGCTTTCTTTAATAAAAAATGGAAAATTCGATTATTTGTTTGGGGAGTTTCAAACATCAGCCTCAAAATTTTTAAAAAGCACTTAACTATCATGGTATCATGGAAAAACTTAAAAAAAAACATTTAAATATCATGGTATCGAATGTCAGTTGCTGTAAGCATACAAAAACATGGGCTCCTATATCTTCTTAAAGAGACTATCATCGATTTCTTCTCTTGCTTGAAAATATTAGTTCTGCTTGTGACTAGAGGAGGGAGGGGGAAGAGATTTTGCCCAAGATAACTCGAGGGCAATGGAGTAAAGTAATGTTAGTTGATTGTTGTTAACATTAAAGCTGCGTGTTCCAGATGTCAAAGATAAAAGAAATGATGATTCCATACCTTTTGGACAAATTCACGAGTGTCCTGATTGCATATTTTTCTCATATATATTTAATATATACATAATAAAGATGGTAGACATGCTTTCACACACAAACAAGCCTATGATTGGTGGAGCTAAATTACATATATTTGTATATGTAATTAGCTTATGTTTGAATTCAATGTGTTTAGTTCATCGATATTTAGATCCCGTTTAGAAGGAGTAAATGGGGAATATGGGGGTGGATATAACAATTTTGAACAGTAATCATGGCGAGGACGGGACGTCAGCCAATATTGCAGAGGAAAATCTACTTCCGATGGACTTAATGCTAAAATTATCTGCTTTCAAGACAATTCTTATATTATTTAATTGATATAATTTAATTGAAAATATTATTTAATTGATATTTTCGTCAAGTGATTGGTATCATATGACTTTGTCAGTAGAGTGCTCTTTTACATACATGTTACTTTCTAAATGACATAAATTCAATATAGAAAAGCATAAAACTCTTTGCCAAACCCTTTTGTATAATGTACTGAATGCTGTTAAGGGCTTAATATAAAACTATAAATATTATTATTTGTTTTCTATACTAAAGTCCTAATGAAAAATGACCCTATTCTCATTTTTAGTCCAAAACGATGATATTACTATTTCAATATGTATCAAAAGAAACATTTGCTGAAATCGATATTTTTACTTTTCTTCGACATTCATATTTCTTTAAAAAATCTCCTTAAGAAACATTTTTTGCTGATTTTTTTTAATTCATGATTTTTTTCTCCGTATGAATTGGAAGTTTTAGCAAGAGTTATCATTCTTTAATAAAAATTATCATTCTTTATTTGGAAATCATTTTTCTTTTTGGCAGGATTATTTTTCAAAAACGGACTTCTCTCATTCTTTCACATCTTTGATATCTTCCAGCAACATAAAAAAAAACTTTTCTTCGAATATGCAAATATTATCAAGGAAAAAAAGGCAAATATTTATTCTCAAACTCCAAAATAGGGTTATCTCCACCAAGAGGTGGCCAAATGTTTGATTTTATTTCCATCTAGAAATCTACCATCTCTCGTTTATGTCAATGAAGATTCAGTGGCGATTGAAGAAACTCTCACTTCTCATAAATTGCTTTTTATTACTTCTACACTTTGAGAATTTTCCATCAATTTTTTTCATTAATTATTTAATTTTTTCATGATAGATTATGAACCATATGCGAATGTTCCATGTTTTCATTATAAGACTGTTTTATATCAAAAACAATAGAGAAGAGTCATTGTTGTAATCAAAATTAAATTAATTACATTTTAAATAAATCTTAATGCATGTGATTAGTATTTACATTACTTGACATGAAAGAAAAAATAATAACAGTATAATAAATATCATATACTTTAGGGAAAATCTTATATTCAATGTTAATAACTTATATATAAATAAAAATATCAAATTCACTTCATTTTAAATAAATCTGAATGTATGTGATAAATATTCATATTATCTGACAAAAGAAATCATAGCAATATAATAAATACCATATAAATTAAAGGGTATCTAATATTCAATGTTAACAGCATATATGTATGTAAAAAAATTAAATTTCATCCAAAATAATTCTTAATGCATGCTATTAATATTCACATTATTTAACAGAAATATCATAGCATTATAATGAATATCATATACATTAAGGAGTGTCTAATATTCGATGTTGATAACATATATGTACGTAAAAAATTACATTTAATTCATTTTAAGTAATTATTGATGTATATTAATATTCACAATATTTAACAAAAAAAGAGAGAAAATCACAGCAATATAATAAATGTCGTATGAATTATGAATGTCTTATATTTGAGATCGATAACAATTGTACGTAACATATTGGAAATTATTTTAACTTCATAAGGAAACAATAAATAATATGCTGTACAGTTCACTCATAATCTGTTTTAACATTTTAAGTAAAATCTTTATAAAATAGCCCATTTTGTAGGCATGTTAGAGTTTCTTTCAAGTTTTCTTTTTAAGAGAATTTTTATTGACCTATGTTCAGTTTTGGCAAAATCTGTTTCAGTTAGTTGATTCTTAAGTACAGTACTGCAATACCTGAATTGAATATTTTTATTCTGCCTTCTAAATTCAGATTAACTAGCCATCGGATAAGAAAAAGATAAAACAAAAAATCCGAAGAATCTTAGAATTTTTTTAGCCTTGTTCCAGATGTCATCCCCCTTGCCTGATCTCCCCAGAGATAATTGCACTCCACACTCTTTCTGCTTTTATTGTGCTATCCCTGTGTGTCTAATCCACCCGACCAGTGAGTACCAACTGAGTAAAGACGGTAATTTGTTGGGTAGAGCTCTGTGGTTCATGATAAGGTGACTTGGTGGGGTAAGAGTTAATGCCCATTCTTGTCTATCTAAATATATTATGTTCATGATCCAATTTCGGAAGTAGAAACTGATGTAATGATGCATTGTATTTAGAAACAATGATCAGTATTAAAAGATTATTAAAAAGTGAACAATTATATGAGCCTGCTTGCTTCATTTTCGTTTAGTTATCACAGTTTTGTGAGTTTAAACCTGAGTTTCATATCTATTAATCTATTCTGATTGAAACTCGTTTATTTCAGATTATTACCTGCAATCATGGTAATAATATGACAAATGCTTACCCGATTAATGGGTTGTTAGTCGTTTTAAAAGGGGCGAAACCTTGCCACCTTATTATCTGCCTAGTAATCAAATTGATAAATTCAGAAAATGCTCGTCGCAATTGAAGCTAAACAAAGAGTCCTCCACTTATAAAAAGTAAATAAATATGATGCAAGTTATTCTTAATATGTGTTAAATATGCCATGAACTTTATCCCAATAAAACTTAGAATAAGCAGATGAAAAGCATTTTCTTTGATTTTCTAAAAAGCGAAGACTTTACTGGCATTCTAATTTTATTGACAAGCCAATTTTAAATTATAAATCGGCTAAAGATATTATTACTTTTTTCCATGAAACATCTTCAAGTAATTGCTAACGCAGTTTCTGTTGACATTTGTGGTACGTTTGATTACGTGATGCAAGGATGACGAAGTGAGTTTACGTATTAAAATTATTGATAAATTACTATAAAGGAAAAAAATAATTTCGTTCATTTAAAAAAGTAATAAGTAAACGGCAATAATATACAAAATTTAGTAAGCTGTCGATTATATAATCATAAAATATTCTAACTTCCTATGTACCAATAATCATATCTGAGTGATGTATTATTGAAAACGAAGACAGGAGGTTATTTTGTTGTGTGCTTGTGACTTTGATCAATAACCAACTTTATAGTGCGACTTTGGTTAGTTGATATACCTAATACCCCTTCTATTTGTCAAGAAAAATAAAAAATATTACAAAACTCATAATATGGGACGCGCCATAGTAATTTTTTTTTGAAAAGTTTAGCCATGAAATGTTATGACATAATCAATAAGATTTTGAAATTCTCTTATGACAAGACAAAAATTCATCCATATTCTGGTGCTGGTTTTGTGTGGTCCTTTAAAAACATTTAATGAATAATTGCTATATCTTCAATATAGTAATATAATTTTCTGTAGATGTTTAACTAATTAAAATCTGAGTAGTTGCAAAAATCAAAGATAGTTCACGCCTTTTTATCTGAAAGGAAAACTGTAATGCGAAATAAACTTTTCCTTTTAAAGCTGGAATTATTACATTTCTAAACACTTAAAATACTTTTATGTGAAAGAACAATTTTGATTCCAATAATATATATTTTAAATATGCTTGAATTAATAAAAGAGTAAAATTAATATAAAACGAAGGCTGTGAAAATTTTTAAAAATGATTAAAATATATCCATTTAATATATAGAGATAATGAAGAAGTGACTATCGAAAATTTAAATATAAGCTGGTTAGCAAAGCTGATTTTGTAAAACTTCATAGTCATCTGTTTAAGACTTTTATTAAATAAAGCTGAATAAGAAGCTTCATTACGAAAATGTTTTTTTAAAAATCAGACAATAAAAAAATTCCTATGCTATCATAAAATCGAGCGGCAGAAGCTGATAAACACTGTAATTGAAAGAAAAACTTCTATACTTATAATAAAGCTCAATGTGTGTGTGTGTGTGCGTGTGTGTGTGTGTGTGTTGGCGCTCTACAGGCCAGACCGTTGGACCTACAGCTACCAAATTTGGTACATGCATACCTTGGAGGTCCGGAATATGCACCTCGGAGCCCCTTTTTCGAATTTTTAATTAGAATTTGAATTAATTAAAATTTAAGCGAAATTTCAACGTTTTTCCGTTATAACTTCCGAAAATATTATTGCACAAACATGATTTTTACATCAATTTAAAGATTAAAAAATTAGCTTTCTAACGGTATCAATTTTGTTTAATTATAATGTAAGCTTCTATTTTTAACGACTTTTTAAAGAAATATTTTAACCATGTTTTTATCACGTGATTGGATAAAATAAAAGAATGCCGGAAGTTCAAATAAAAAAAAAATTATCATCGCAAAATAAATCTACAGAAATGCAACTGTCAGCACGTGACAGGATAAAATAAAATAAATATAAAATGTGATATTTTCTTTAAAAAATAAATGCAAAGCAAAGGATTCTAAGATCGTTTGCAATATCTGTATCATTAATTCCATAAATTATCTTTATTTACAGTAAACCTGATTGAATTTAGACAGGATATGCATCGAAATCTCGACTTAATGGCATATTTATGTAATCGTTTGCAATATCTGTATCATTAATTCAATACTTTTTTCCCTTTCTCGCTTTCTTTATAAAAAAACAACATATTTAATATTTTGGCAACATCATCGAAAAAAACATTTTTAATATTTTGGAAGCATAACCGATAGTTAAAACTGATTGATTTATAAAATTAAAGAATACTTTTAGGAAAAGGTGTTCTTTTAGAACTTTTCGTCTATCACCTTAAAGAAAATATTGCTTTCAGGACAATCAATTCCCGGAATTACTTCTAGGCTAATGAATATGTGATTTAATTGAAAATTTTAGAACGCATTACTCATGGCGAACCAGCTGGTCGCCAAAGGCGGCTAGTTATTAATAAACGCCTACTATTATTAGTATTTGTTATATTTTGTTAATTTCTTAATTTTTAATAAAGTTACACCAAAAATAGTCCAGGTTTTTCTGCACGATTATAATAAATTGTGTTATTTTAAAAATTTGTCTTATTTATAAAATTTAGCCAAAATCAGAGTATTTTCATTTTTTCCTAAGTAATGTTTCAATAAGAAAAAAAAATTAAAGAAAACAAAAGTGAAAGAAAGAAATTAATAGAAAGAAAGTAATAAAAGTTACGACTGGAGAATTTTTGAGAAAAATGATGCTCTATTTAGAAGAATATAGGTAATTAAACAATAAAACTTTGCATTAATAAATTAAATTTGCATTCATAAAAGAAGTTTTAATGGTTACTGAGTGGTAAATTATAATATATTCAAAAATCATTCGATAGCATTTGCCCAACTAAAACCACGCATTTTAAAAGTGCAAAATAATATTTTGATGTTTTTCATCATAAAAAAGAGAGAAATTTTTTTCCAACAATTAATATTTTCCAAGCATTAAAATATTTATATATCAATTTATTATCAATTTAATATTTATTTCAATACATGCTGCATAATAGAAAAACAAAATATATTAAATTATGAATAAAAAACAAAATTTTACATGAAGCAATCCTGAAAAACTCATAGATAAATATTTCTATGCTATTTATCGCCCTTTTATTTTTATATTTTACAGAAGTTTTTTCTTTAATAAATGCAAATAAATATTAAATCTTTTGTTTCTTTAATTTCTTTGTATCTTTAAGATGATTTGATATTTTAACTAAAACAATTTAATTATTTTTATAAAAATGATCAATTTCTTCATCAAATTAAAACATTTGTTAATGATTTTTCGTTGAAGATTTGACAAACGGGTAAAAAATGAAATACAACTAAAATTCTTCATAGCTTTACAATTTTTTTATCGTTTTTGTTAAAACATTGCGGTAATTCCTTTACAAAATAAATTAAAAGACATCGATTGCATTTATTTAATTTTTTGTACATTTTTTCCTTTAAATAGGAATTTAAAATATCAATCAAAAATCTTTTACCACTTATACTACTCATGCACACACAGACACAAAAATGAACGGAATAAAGAGACTTTTTTTCTTTTACTGCATTTCAAGTGAAACAAATATCTTGTAAGATAACCCTCGTTTCAACCGATTTAGCAAAAGTACTTTTGACGGTTTGGAGTGCAGAAAAATCCACAAAACAAGGATAAAGAAGGCGTTTGTCAGAAACGATAAAAGTTTCACTTCGCTAAAAGACATCTAGTAAGAGTACCATGGAAGAAAGCATAACTCATGTTTTTAGAAAAAATTGTGACATAAAAAACACCCCTACTAAGAATATATCTAGTCCTGCCATTCATATATAATTTTTTAGGAATTTATTTATTTTATGGACCACTGAATAAATCTTAAAATATGTTTACTTTTGCCAAACATTTAAATAATATTTTCTCAAATGCAGCTTAGCGATCTTATTTTAAACTGAAAGTTACCATGCACTCTTATTATCTCAGTATTCTTGAAGTAATATGAAAGCTTAGGATTGAGATAATCATGAAATCATGACATTTTAGGTATAATAAAGTTCAAAGAGCATGGTTTAATCTGGGAATCGAAATTTTCTAGATGGTCTTGGGGTAATCTGAAAATCACCTTAATCTTGATAATCTGGGTGTACTCTGAAAATCTTCGTTACTCTAGCAATTTTTACGTGATAAGAAAATCGTCAAGTAAATATATCTGCAAGAAAGTAAAGAGGAACTAAAATTTGCTATTTACCCACACGTAGCTTAGTTTAAATATGAAGAAACAAACTAATTGTAAAGCGATAAGGGCAGAATATTTAAATTCATTTGTTCTATAACTTTCCTAAAATTATAGATTGTATATTTGTAGTAGCTACATTTCTATTTTATAATCTTTGTTTTTTATAAGTTGTCCTTTTAAAAAGTGGCAACAGTAGTAGCGTTTTGATGGAATAAAAATATAGCAACTTGATATAGTTTCGCTTATTTCAATTTCAAATATAATCTGCAATTATCATTCCGGAAAGATAATCTATATTAATAACCGATCTCAATGAGTTCCACATAAGAGCACTACAGATTCCGCTTAAACAGTATTCAATATACGAGATAAATAATTTTTTAAATATCTGATCCATTTCCATAAACATAAGATGTTACTGAAAATCACTTAAAATCATAGAGTAACAAGATTTCGCGTTTTTTTTTCAATGAGTATATCTTTGATACATCTCAATTGAGAAAAAAATTGCAAATATGGCAATTAAATACAGAAATAAAAAATCTATGGGCAAAAATTAAAATCTTAAATCTTAAAATACAAACACACAGAATCATGATAAAGATTTATTTCCCTTGAATAATATCACTCCTCATTCATAATAAATATCTAATTATAAAATGCAATACATTTATTAACCCAGTTTTTATTAGGTTGGTGCGTATGAAATGTCGGATTCTTAAGTGATTGTATAAAACTGCATATCTTTCTTCAAAAGCTGTTTATTCAATCAAAGTATGCTCCATTCGCTTCAATACACTTCTCCCAACGAGATTTTAAAGCGTAGATGCCTGTCTTAAAAAAATTTTGGTCTTTAGAATTAATAAACTCTGATATCGAGTTTTTTAGACTGTCTTCATTTTCATAGTGTTTGCCCCTTAAAAACAGCTCTAAATGCTTGAAAAAAGGAAAATCGGTCGGCGAGAGATCCGGTGAATATGGTGGATGCTGCAAAACTTCATATTCCAGTTCGTTCCAGCTTATTTCGCTCTGTCAGTGCGTGCGGTACCCACTTGTCCATCTTCTTAACCTTGCCAATCTCAGAAAGGTGTCTCAATATCGTTGTATGGTCAACTTTCATCCTGATAGCAAGTTCCCTCGTGGATACGGCTGGATCCGCTTCCACTAGAGCCTTCAGGTCATCATTCTTCACAGACGTTTTGGGTCTTCCGCGCGGCTCATTTTGCAGTGAAAAATCGCCAGTCCGAAATTTTTCGAACCAACGCTGCACTTTCCGATCGTTAACCGTATTCTCCCCAAACGCTTGGTTTATGTTGCGTGCAGCTTTTGCAGCACTATTACCAAGTTTGTACTCATATAAGAAAATGACGCGAATGTCGGCAGAATTCATATCGGCAATAAACTCAAAAGAAATAACAAAAGGGAAGACCTTCGAGAAAACCTATTTTGCTGAAATGAGTCTCTGGCAATGGACAATACGACTATGAATGAGGTTATGCCAGTGATTCTCAACCTGTGGGGCGCGCCCCCCTAGGGGGGGCGCGAGTGCACTAATGGGGGGGCGCGAGAAGATCCAAGAGAAGATGTTATTTAAAAAAAATTAAGTGACTGAAAGGAAAGAACACACACACACACATACAAAACAAAATACATTTCGACATATTTAATAATTAACTTATTAAATTAAAACAACTTACTAAATTAAAAACAAATTTAATAATTATTAATGACTTCCTTGGGCCTGTCTTGCAGAGCAAAGTTTTTCGAAGGAGGGTTTAATATTAGAAACAGATACTCTGAGTTCTTTTTCTATATTTAACTGAGATCTATATTTTGTCTTGAAAGAAGCCAAAGGAAAATCCAGTTTCACAAAGGTAAGATGTTGAAAATGGTAGTCGAATGCGAAATGCCCTTGTTTTTAGTGCAGAAAACTCATCATCCGCTCCTGCCCAAAATTCAAAGAGTGATTTATTACTAAATTGTCTTTTGGTTTTGCCGCTTGCCGTGAAGTCTATGAAGGTTTCTTCCTCTTCGATTGAGAGTCCTTCGGGAGTATTTTGAAATTGATACCTCACCCACTTGTAATTTGATATCAGTTTGTCATCAACATGAAAGTACTTTTTAAAATTCTTTCCTAGCATTGCTAAATGATTTTCAATGGTTACATAAACAACTTTTACATGTTGTTCTTCAGCCTTGTAAGCTTTAATACAATCATTCAAATTTGCAAACATCTTTAAGTTTTCTTGCTTTAAATTTCTGCTCCACAATTCCAATTTCCTACAAAAAGCATTAACTTTATCACTCGTATTCAATATATGTGCATTTGCTCGTTGCAGCTGAAGATTCAAGTTATTTAATTTCTCGAATATGTCGACCATGTAGCTCAATTTCTTCACAAATAAACTATCTCGAAAATTTTCAGCTTCCAGTCTGTTTTCCTCTTGTAGGAAAACGGCGATTTCTTCCCTCGTGATAACCATCTTGCCACGCAATAAAATAGTAACGCTGAATGTACTGCAAACATGTCTTTACAAAGTGCGGAAAAGATTCTTGATTTCAGGGGTCTCATTTTTATATAATTTACTACGGTTAAAACCGTAGTTAACACAATATTCAAACCAGGACTCATTTCTTTGGAAGCAAAAGCTTCTCTGTGGATCATGCAATGTGTACAGACGCACTGTGGTGATTTTTGTTTCACAAGTGCTTTAATACTTTGGAATCTTCGGGACATACAACGAGCACCATCGGTGCATATTCCAACGCAATTTTTCTATTCTATGTTTTCCTCGTTCATAAAATCATTTAAGATAGCAAATAATGTGAGTGCTGCTGCTCTGAGTTCTATTGGTTTGCAGAAAAGTAATTCTTCTACTACTGACAAAGCATCACAAAATATAACATAGGTAATGAAATGAGCATCTTTATTACTATCTGTTGCCTCATCGAGTTGTATTGAAAACAATTTGTCATGTAACTTCGACAAAAGCTGACACTACATTTTCAGTTATATGAGCAATTCAACGGGCAACAGTATCATTTGAAAGACGTATAGACTGCAATTGTTTTGCAAAATTATCTCCAAACATAATTTCTACAATCTCAATTGCGTCTGGTAAAATAATCTCTTCACCAATGGTGTGAGGCTTTTTACATTTGGCTATTTTATATGAAACTTTGTAAGAGGCAATTAAAGCTTTTTCATTCACAGACAAAGTTTTTTTAAACAATGATTTTTGCTTTTCATATGATTTCAATTTTAATTGGAATAATTCTCTGGGTTTTTTCACGTACTCACTATGAAGCGTTTCCAAATGTCGTTTAAGTTTATTAGGTTTCATGCTGTCTGCCGCCAACATTTTTGAGCAAATGATACACAGGGGCCTTTCTTCTTCATTTACTTCAGTACTAGTGAACCCAAAATTTAAGTATTCTTGAGAATATTTTCTTGATTTTATTTTCGGAACCACACTCGTCTGTGTACTTGTTGATGCTTGTCTATCGTCTAATGCTCACTTACGCCCGCTTAAAAATTTACCCATGATTCTGCATAAGTCTGCTGCCGTGAATATTTAATACGGTGAATTGCAATTACACAAAAATATATATAACATACACATTCAGAATAGATTCAATAGCGATAGAAGGATCGACTCGAATGTGATTATATGGAATTGAAATTGGCGTCATAGAACTTTCTAATTCTCCCTATGAGAAAACATTTGTTCACATCTGCGCATGCTCCTAACTTAACTTTTAAGCTGACCAGACAAATTCCAGACAAATCGAAACTTCTCGTGAAACCGTGAGAATGCCCGACATGGCGGGACGCAAGAGCAATAAAAAGGCATATCATTCTTTTTTTTTTCAATGCTGAGGATCGGTGTTGCAAAATGTCAATAAATTTCCGTATTCTTGGTTATGTGTAAAATTTAAAATTAAGGTTGTAGTGCAGGTTTAGCGCCAAAATACTCAAAATACATTATTATTGTATACATTTTATTGTATGTGGTGGGGAGGGGGGGGGGGCGCGATGAAAATTATCATTGAAAATCGGGCCGTGAATACTGAAAGGTTGAGAAACACTGGGTTATGCCAAAGACAAAAGTATAACGAAAACAGGGAGACAAACGTCCGCATGTAAAGAGAATCCGACATTTCATACGCACCAACCTAATACTTTCAGCTGTAGTCGTTGAAAAGTAGTTACGTAACTGAAATCGAAAGGGTATAAAATTTTAAGAAATTTTAATGGAGTTTGCCCAAATTAATATTTTGAATCATTTTTTGAGAGAATATGCGAACTTAGCAAATTTGCATATTTTGCTTATACATGTATCGTTTCTTTTCAAATAAGTAAAAATTGAAAATGAGCATTGTGCTAAGTCTTATTCCATCACAAATATTAGAATGAATAGCTTTCAATATGGTAGTTGGTTGTACACTGGCGAAATGCTTAACAATGCAAATGTCCATTTAGAGAGCGATACTCGCCTCTGTAGGAGGAGTGAAAGCATGAGTTTAAAGTTTTAACTGCACTTTATGCTTTTATTTTCGAGGAAATTCGATTATTAAAATTACCCAATACTTTAAAGCAGGGCGAAAGTTTTTAATAATTATGGTTATGCCAATTTTTAATTCTTTCTATAGAAATGTCCTCATTCTATAAAGCCACAATGTTAAACAATTAAATTTTTAGAATCAGCTTTTTCAGATAACTCTCATATTTATTTTAGACAGCAATAAACATAATAACATTGTACATATTTTTTTATATATTGAACCCATTTAGAGTAAAAGAGTATAATTAGAATTACTCCATTTAAGTTGATTTTATTTCTAAAATTGATCATTTTCATACATATGTTTATGTTCAAGCAGTGAATTGGAAATTTTAAGAAAATGTACTACACTTTAAACAATTATATAGATAGTTGTAATTCACATTTATTATAATATTACTTTTCGTAGATAAATTGAACTGAAAAAAGAAAGTTTGTTGAAATAATACATTTTTTTTCTACAACCATCATTATCATTATGATTATCATTTCATGATGTTCTTTGGTGGCGAACTAGTAGTTTGGTAGGAATATTTGCATCCAATGCAGGTAAATGCCTTATATATTTGAAGTTTCTGAATTTTTGAGCAATGTATTTTTAAATATGAAATCATGACAGACATTAAATCTATATTGTTTCAATAATCTTATATTTATCTTATTTTTGTATATAAGGGCCATCAGCTTTTTTCAAGAATCCAAATACTGAAGTGCCTTATATGAAGTTATTTTCTAATACCACATAATCTCTTATGGTTATGTTGCTTCATTCTTTTATTCCCTATACAAGATACATGCGCAATAAACCGTCTTTTCTTTCTTATCCTTCAATAATTGCAGAAAATAACGGCATAAAAAATTTAATGGAGTCATGAAAATGGTTTTAGATATAAATAAAAATAAATATTTTTGCAAGTTGAGCAAAAAAAAAAAAAAAAAAAGAACAATTTAAATAAATTTCGATTCAGTAAAAACACATCTAAATTTAATTGTGGTAATTAAATTAAAATACTTTTTGAATTTTAAAATGAAATAAAAATTCTTTTCCTAGAGTAATATTATCAGGAAATAACATAGGAAATATTATTCTCTTATTTCCTGTTATAACCGTTTATTTTCTCAGATTTTTTTCTGATTAATTGTTCTTCAAGTAATTTAAAGTAAATCTCTCCTGGGTATTTATTCACCCCCACCAAAACAAAGGATAGTCACAAAGTTTTTCATTAATAGCAGAGCATTATTGCAATAAATGTCATAATTTGTCATATGGTTAATTTTAAATATATGGCCACTTAGAAACATGTTATTACGTATGTGTTTTTCCTATACGTTTAACTTGATTACTTTGTAAAACTAAAGGCAATGAAAATGAGAGTACCTTAAAAGCAATGATAAATAGATTCATTGCACGCAAGTCCTCTTTATTATGAAACAATCTCAATAAATTTAAAAAAATCTACACCTTCTATGCAATTACTCATCATTTAAGTTTCTATTCATGCGTGAAGAAACTGCTAATAAATAATTTAAGCCTATAAAGATGAACATATTTTTTGATATATAGCGCTAATTAATTTGATAAAAAACTCTTCTTATTTTACTAAAATTTTCCAACTGGAATCGATAAAAGTTTGATAAGTTTTGGGCAAATAATTGAACTGTACTACATATTGCAACCTGGACCAGCGGTAGTGCGCCTTCCCCTTGATCTGAGCATCCTAGATTCGAGTCCTGGTTTGGATAAGGTTTCTTTCTTCATAGAGGTCTGTGAGGTGTATGAAATAACACACAAGTAAAAAGGGGGTATGAGATCTTCATATGAGATAGAAGTCAGACTTTCGTCCTCAGGTGCTGAGGTCTCAGCCTGCTTTGGCTCTCAAAATCTACAACGCACTAGGCTTATATCACTGGGAGCTCTTCAGTGGTCTTATGAAGTGCCATAAGTAGTAACAACAACACGTATTAGAGGTTTGCCCCGTGTGACAATTTCATAATATTTTCTATTTGAACATTTTCATAACATTTCCTATTTGAACAATTTCATAAC
>JAPMOQ010033694.1:709142-751418 GCA_026543055.1 Argiope trifasciata
AAATGACAAGCTAAAAGTTAACAAAATGAAAGGTAAATGAAAAAGAAACAATTAATGAAAAAAATCCAAAGTACTATAATTAAAGAATTACTAACCACAGAAACGAAACCAAAATCGGAATCGAAACTAAAAATCATTACTGATTCAAACAAGTTTAAACATTAAAATACATTTTTAATCAATCATTGTATTTGGAGAGCGCAAATGCAGCAACAACTAAAATACATATGAATCTAAATTAATTAACAAAATAAGCTAAGCAAAAAGTAACACAACCGAATCAAAACTATAACCAATAGAAAAAGAATCCGGCCTGAAAACTTCGTCAAGGGCCATTTTTAAAAAAACTATTTGTTGCTTTTATAAAAGAACTTTTGTTATTACAAATTGCTTTAATTTTATTGAATTCTGAGAAAATTAAATTTTTGAAAATTTTAGAGTTAAGATTAGAGTGATAATTACAGAGTTTAATTATATTAATTTTGATTTCGTGTCTTTTATCATAAATACCGACTACTGTTTTATCATTAGCAATTTGGATCCTCAAATCCAGATAAGTAGCTTCAGGGTGATTTTTATTTGTTTCTGTTAAAATTAATCTTTTAGGATAGCAGTTAATAACAATATTGGTATTATCTAAGTTAATCAAAATTAAATCATCAATAAATCTCCATCAGTTTATTAAGTAATTATTAATTATTTTTTTCTCGTAACAATGTAGGAAAATGTTGGCTAAAGCACTTGAGAAAGCTGTACCCATTGGAATACCCTTAACTTGTTTGTAAAAATCAATACCATTGAAAACATAATTTTTGGTAATATTAAAATTGCATAAAACCAGCCAGTTATGTTTATTAATTATATCTTCATTTAAATATTCGTCATATATAAGAGTACAGACATTTATTAATTTCTCATGGGGAAGGGTGGTAAATAAATTTTCAAAGTCAAAAGTATTAATTTTATAAATTTTGTTATCTTTTAAAAAATCCAAAACCTTTTTGTTATTATTAATGACAAAGCAATCTTTTTCAATTTTACTTAGGATAATTTTTAGGTATTTGAAAAATTGCTTCCCCATGTAGTAAATATAACTGCTTGTACTACAGGTAACGAATCTAAATTTTATTGGTTTTTTGTGAAATTTAACAGTGGGGAAAAAATAGGATACTTTAAAGAGTATGTTTTAATTTTAGTTTTTTAAGCGAAAGCTAACAATCTTTTGTCAAGCTCCTTTTTACTTGAATTAACCAAATTATAAGTCGAATTGGAATTGTACTCACTGATTAAAAGCTCTTTATAATAATGCTTACACATTATACAAAAATTGTTTGACGATTTATCTATTACTGTTATTATAAATTTCTCTTTTAATTTTTTTATTTCTTTTTTTATTGATTTGTTATAAATGATGATTGATTTGTATTTATTTTTATTGATTTGTTATGAGAAATTAATTAATGTCTGTACTCTTATATATGACGAGTATTTAAATGAAAATATAATTAATAAACATAACTGGCTGGTTTTATGCAATTTTAATATTACCGAAAATTGTGTTTTCAATGGTATTGATTTTTACAAACAAGTTAAGGGTATTCCAATGGGTGCAGTTTTCTCAAGTGCTTTAGCCAACATTTTCCTACATTATTATGAGAAAAAAAATAATTAATAATTACTTAATAAACTGATGGAGATTTATTGATGATTTAATTTTGATTAACTTAGATAACACCAATATTGTTATTAACTGCTATACTAAAGAATTAATTTTAACAGAAACAAATAAAAATCATCCTGAAGCTACTTATCTGGATTTGAGGATCGAAATTGGTAAAGATAAAACAATAGTCGGTATTTATAATAAAAGAGACGAATTCAAATTTAATATAATTAAACTCATTAATTATCACTCTAATCTTACCTCTAAAATTTTCAAAAATTTAATTTTCTCACAATTCAATAAAATTAAAACATAATTTGTAATAACAAAATTTCTTTTATAAAAGCAACAAATAGTTTTATTAAAAATTTAAACAATAATGATTTTCCTAAAAACTACTGCAATATCAATATTTTATCAAAAAAAGAAATGATGAAATATTGGTGAAACAGATGGCCCTCATAAACTACATTTATCTTTATTTACACTGTAGTATTATTATGAGAAAGGAAGAATGGTAGTTATTCCTGTGGAGGGTAGGTCTTTATCACTTTTTGTTTTCTTAATTTGAGTTATTAATTGTGGTTGAATTTTCTTATGTAGTTTTACTTTATATATATTTGTTTTAATTGGTGATGTTTTTTAATGTTTTGCTTTGTTTTTTTCTTTGGCTGTTTAAATTGGTATGTCTCTTTTGCCGTAATTTTCGGTTCACGATGTGCCAATACTTTTGACCATTGTCCATCGATGCCTCACAGAAAAAATCCTTTTTTTTGAATCCTTGCTTGAAAGTGGCCCTTGACAAAGTTTTCAGGCCGGATTCTTTTTCTATTGGTTATAGTTTTGATTAGGTTGTGTTGCTTTTTTTTTAGTTAATATATATATATATATATATATATATATATATATATATATATATATATATATATATATATATATATATATATATATGATGTAAACTGGAAATAGTGCATTTTAGGTAGGTTAACCGTGGAATACGGGATAAATTGAAAAATTGTTTTTTTTTTAAAGTTTAATACCGATAATTTCTCCTACAACAAAATGTTTTTCAAAGATATGATGACGGGTGTAAAATTTTCACTTCGCTAAAGTTTTAGACAGAACTAAAGGTAAATATACATTTTTTCTCCATCGTAAAACTCCAAGCAAAAACTCTCGTACAAGTACTTGTACGACACTTAAGCTGCAAAATGTGTAGACTGAGACAGTTCACCTGCCATTTAAATTGAAGCATTTTCAGTAAAGCAAAGCAGCGCATATTAGCAAGAAAATGATGGTAATTTTCTTTTTGAGCAAACTGCGGCAACCATTTGTCATACCGACGAGCTTTCAAGATCTACAATGGCGCATAACTGCTAGCTGTGAAATCGTGACCATTCGTAATACTGGCTGAAATGCAACAGGAAGTTCTTTCCTGCATACAAATGCATGCACTGGTCGATGATAGAATAGTGAAGTCTTTTTACGTAAAATTTTTTGTCCATGTAAAAATGATAGTTCAGCATTACAAGACATTTCCATTGTAAGTTATAACTATTTGCATTATTGACGTCTGAAATTTTTTGTCTATGTTATTGATCTAAATGGACATGTATGTTGCTTTTTTTAATCTTTTTTTTTTGTATTTATCATCATTTTCTAAATACGAAGGATATTTTTGTACTATAGTGCTTAACCTATCGATTTTGAAGCTATAGATAACGATTCCCTTTTGAGATTGTATAAAGGATATATGGGGTCTGGGAAAGTGGCAATGATTTTCAAATTTAGGATAGTTCGTCATTTAATTTAATTTGTTTCAGGCTTATTAGAATGAAATTCTGTTATCGAATTTTCAGCACAATTTCTGAAATGTTAAGTTTTAAAATATTAAATGTATATTTTGAATTTAAAAAAAATGGTATCATTTATCATCTGACCTGACACTATTTCTTCACATTCCCTCAACACATCGGTAGGAAGGTATATCGCCAGATTGATGTTAACAGTACCAGATCTACTTACACCACGATTCCTCTATGGGATGGTGTCAAAGTTAATTTCCCTGTCGGGAGCCAAGAACTTACCGAAGAGTCACATTCAGCCACGAAATTAGATATTACACAAGAGAATTCTCACAGGGCAAATATTGTGTACGCAAAGCTTTAAGCTTTACTTTCTCGCATTCATGGTTCAGAGAAAGCATAGGAATTGTGAAAAAATTCAAAGTCGAGATTTCAACGAATCTCCTCGTTTTAGATTTTTCTGTTTATCTACGCAAAAATGACTAAAAATGCTTTGAGCTAGATGGTTGAAGTTTTGTTTAAAGTATTTACACAGAAGTTTGAGATTTCTATCAAATTTTGATAAAATCTGTTCGAAGGAAGTCCGTCTACCCGACTGTTCTAATATAAGTTAACCCGATAACTACAAAATGAAGAGGGCTATATAAATAAAATTCGATGCACAGATTTAACATTTATAGTGCAGGCTCCTTATAGCTTTTGAGCTATATTCGACCTCAGGTTAATTGTCTGTCGGTCTGTACATTCAGAAAAATTTAACGCCATAATTCCAAAAAGTAGTGACTTAAATATAATAAATTTGTTATGGAATTTTGTGACTACAAGAGCAGTGTTGGGTTAATTTTTTTCCATCGTCTTAATTTTTTCATCAAAAAAAGTGTATTAAACACGCATTCGAGTTTTTGATATTATCAAAACATTCCAGGAATTAATCACCATACAACTCGCCAAAGATGGCACAATAGATTTAGTAAAATCGATAAATTCACTCCAAAAAGTTAGTATTTCGTAACTATTATACGTCAGTGCAATGTAATGTGCTTCCTGGAATGATATTTTACTAGAGTTTATATGAGAAAGTTTTGAGAAGGTTACCCATTTCTTCATATCGTTACTTAAAAAAGGAAGTTATAGTCATTTTTAATTATAGTTATAGTCACTTTTCATTTATTGCTATGAAAAACCCTATATTTTTTCTAGGAAGGCAGCTACTATTTCGAGAATAACAAGTTTCTATGAAACGGTTGAAATACTTTCTAAATTAAGATTATATGCAAAAGTGCGATTTTTAATCATTTAATAAATATCAGAGAAAAATTACTAAAATTTAGCTAAAATATTTAGTACGAGTCTCAAAAGAGCCTTTTAATCATATCCCCCTCCTCACACACAAAATGAGCTTAAATAAAAGACGTTCATATTTATGCATCTAGTGGATGTTTTGAGACTCATATTTTTTTAAATGTATTTCACTTGTAAAAATATCGTATTTTCCTTATTATCAATTAAAATCAACTCATTAAAATTTATAAATATAATATTAAATTAATTTGTGCTCAAGTTTCATAGAACTTCAAGTTGATTAATTATTTTCCGGAAACTTTGTTTTAATATCTTAAAATGAAAAAAATTATTGTAAAATAAAATAAAAGTATTTCGAATTTGTTTTAATTATGACTAACTAATTAAAATAAATAAATTTAATTGAAGGTTCTTCAATTTTTTTTTATCTTCAAGGATACAATGTAATATGGAAAAAAAATGAATTAATAAATCAAAATAATTTGTAAAGGAAAAACATAAGGAGTTTTAAAATAGAAAAATATGGCAAGCAAATTCGGGAGATAAAAATTCAAGGTAATAATATTTTATGTAATGTAGGTACATATATGAGAGAAAACGCACTTTGAAATTGCGGATTCCCTCGATATATTTATCCTTTGGTTTCCATGACATTATATTAGTGAGCAATGTTAGCAAAGAATATTCTTATCGGGAAAGAAAATATTCTGTTCATTAGTTAACAGAAACTGTCTTACAGAACAGGATTGATTCGTATTCAGGAAAAAAATCGAAATCAAGAGATCTAACTGAGAAAATTATGAGCTTCATATAAAATTTGTTTTGACACAAAATTCAAACTTTTTTAATGATATTTTTAACTGTCCAATACCATTTGTTTTCAATCAAATACTAGTAAGTTGTATTTTTGTCCGATGGAACAAACATAATTAAAATTGAATAATTTATTTGATTTATTCTAAATTCTATTATGTAAAGTTTTTATTTGATAAAAAAAACTGTTGCGAAAGTGAATTTTTTATTACAATCGTTAAAACCGAAGTAGAAATTATAATTCTTGGAAATGTACAGAATTATCAGATATGGCAGCCTTTTACAAGTAGGATTTTCTTCTGTTCAATGTTAATGCTTATATATGTTTAATGCTTTAATATATAAACATTGAAATTCTTTTAGTAACCTTTTTCGAAAATGACTCAATTTAAAGGAGCTGAACAAATTTACATTTTGTATGAATCAGCATTTGAATATTCTAGTTTCCAAGAATTAGGGTAATTTAGAAAACCTATTTCTATTCGAGGAAGATTTCTAGCATTAGCACTGAAAATGAAAGAAATCCTGAAAATAAAAGAGAATTTGTTTCCAAGAATTTTATTTATTAATGATGATGTCGTGTCCGGGTTTCCGCGGAACCGAGGTACAGTAGCTTCTGAGGGTAAAGACCACTGAGCACCCAGAGGGCAGAAGTCTGACTTCTTGCTCATATGAAGATGAAACGCACATTAGCTCGCCCAACCCCTTTTTACAAGGGGCTCATTCACGCATCTCACAGATAGAACACACAGAAGAACAACCACGGCAGAACCGGGACTCGAACCCAGGACGCCCCGATCGCAAGAAGTACACGCTACCCCCAAGTCAGAACCTCGGCGCTCCCACTATTAATTTTTGTAATATTAAAAGGACAATCTGATGAAGGCGTTTCAAAATCCCCCTTCACGCTACTTCTAAGCCATGATATTTGTTAATACGTAAATTATATAAATTAATTTTAAAGAAAGCTTATAAAATATGTTTAATATATGTATCACGCTAAGTTCAAAAAAGTTATATGTTGATTCAGATTAGTTAATTAATTATGTGTTAGAAGTTGATTTTTATTCAAATGCGTTATTAGCGGATATTATTAATTACTTTTACGTTACTCTGAGAGCAGAAATACATTCTAAGTAATTAGCTATTGGTAATTCAAAGTTTAATAAGAAAAATCTTTATAAAGAATAAAATTGTTTATTATTTCAAAAAAATCGCATACAGTTTAGTTTAATTGGGCTACATTTTATGTTATGAGACTATATTAGAGCTATTAGTAGATAAATCTAGTAAGCTGAAACTGCTTCTCAGAACTTCCTTACCACGCTAACGGGAAGGCAAGTGACATAATTTCAATGTGCATTAGTGACACGTTTTTCATTAATTCCTTTGCCGAATCCACAACTCTCAGATTTTCCTCCTAGGCAATGGTATATCGTATTAAAATTATTAAAAAAGGTAAAGTAGTGTTTAAAATTATTAAAAATATTAAATATATAAATTTATTAAATTATATCTAACCTTTTACCAACAGTTAGAAATTTCTTTGAACTTTTTGCTTGTTTTCTTTTTCTAAAGTTGGATAGTTAGTGAGCATTATAGCAAATCACTATAATTTCTGTTTATACGGCTTAGTTCTGTCTTAACAAGATGGCTGGCTGTAATTTAAAAATATAAAAAAAATATATCGCGATCTGCATGCAACGTTGATCTAATCGAAGTTTAAAAAATAACAAAAACGGATGAACTGAACTTCCACACTACAGCAAGATTATAATTGAACCAGACTAATACTGCTTGCATCCAAGTGCATTGTGGGCGTTAGAATACATCATCAATATTTAATAAATATAATGTAATATTTTTAGCAACGGGATATGCTCAGTTTAGTATTTTTTTTACGTAATGATCTTCATTTTAAAAGAGATTAAAAACATAAAACACCCGAAAATATAGTGTTAGGTTCTAAATCCTGATGTCATGATGTTTATTTGCTAACAATGCAAAAAAAAAATTCATTGACTAGAATTTGATCTCCTCAAAAATAAATAATCAGACGAAGACTTTTGAATTTCAGGTAACGTTTTGCTTTCAACTTGATTAGAATTTTAAATAATTAATCGAAGTCAGTGAAATGCAGAGAAATTTTCGGAAATTAGTTTGCTCGTTGTGTTTTCATAATTCTTATCGACTGATTAAATAAAACTTTTTCTCAGAGTCACATGTCCGATAATTTAGCTTTGAAGAGACATGACATTCATCAAATTTTGTTTCTTAAACTTTAGTGGAGGAATGCCATTGACAAAACTGGATGTAATGTTGATATGGTTAAGAAAATCAAGTGAAATCCAGAAAATCAAAACTTTTCTTTGGAATCGGTAAAGAAACCTGAAAAAGGTGAAAGAATTCAGTCTTTTCTAGATTGAGACTTTAAGTGTCAATACACTATAAAGGAAAATATTTCCTCAATTAGCATATATTTGTTGTGGAATATAACAGGCAGTATTTCAGAAATTCGTTTCAATTCTTAAATATTTTCCGGAGGAGAATATTAAGCATTCAAAACATTAAATTCTTCATTAATATGTAAGAAATGTGAAGATGAATTCATTTTCATAAAAACAAATACTTTTGTAAATATTTCAGAGAGCTTCCAGATTTTTTAGTACGAAACCAGCGGCACGACTTGTCTTGTCGAAACTTGAATATTATTTACTACATATCACTGGCAAACGATTGTTATGAAAGGTCTTGTAATTTTTGAAGATTCATTTCGATGATTGATAGCTTCAGTGTTCTCGTGGTTGTAGTTAATACACAACCACAAGAACACCGAAAGTGTATTTTGGACATCTGCTTCAGATCCAGTAAATCCCATATTTGTGCCAGAATTACAATTGCAATTACAAAATAACATACCAAAAAATCATATATTAAAGTCATAAATTATTTGAATTATTATTTTATATGTTTAAGAAAAAGCAAACCGGCAGATGATCAATTCTCTGTTGGAATTGCTTCAAAATTCTATGAGATAGAGGTATACATTTTTTGAAATAATCTATGTCCCAAATATTCTCGCTCTACCTGTTTTCGTTTTGTAATCATTGAGTTAATTTATATTCGGACAGCAACCCTGAAAGAGTTTTTGAATGGATTTTGTTAAAAATATGATAGAAATCGAAAAATTTGCTGCAAAGACTATATACTAAATTTCCTTTGTTTAGCTCAAGTATTTTTGAGTTTAGAGTTAGATATCATTCCAAAAATTGGTTTTTCGGAATAGGGGAGGTTTGAATCACGCAGAGTTGTCTAAATCTCAACTATGAATATTTTGATGATTGCAATATTTTATGTGTTGCAAAATTTGCTTACATTCTTATTTGCACAAAAATACAAAAAATGTTTCATTTAAGATTTTTTAATTACATAATATTGTCCCGTAACCTTGTACCTTAGAATCATTTACAATTACTTTACAGTTTTCGTTGGAGTAGAGAAATCAGAATCCAGTAATTAATTAATAATATTGTAAAATATTTTATTGGATAATTAAATATATAATAATGAATGATTTTGTACTTGATTAGGAATATCTTTGTTAGTTTCTAAACTGATGTTAGTACCATAATTATTCAAATTGATAACTTGTTAACAAGAATTGTTTTATTATTCCACCTGAAAATTAACACATTTAATTAGACACTGAACTGAGGAATTGGTAAAGTTCAAAAAATTGTTTGAATTTTTAAAATCAGAATTTAATGAATGTGCTAAAAGTTATTAATGTCTTTGAAAACTGAATGTTGGTATAATTAATCAGAAAAAATATACAGAATTAAAAATTTATATATCTTGAAATACATATGATGACGGACGTAAAATGCAGTTATTTTCCCGAAATTCTTTTGGCATATTCCCAGATAAAGGTTGTATTCCCCCCCCCTCCTTTATAAAATTTTAGACTTTGGGCATTGCCATGGACGTTGAGACGACTCAAAGTTTCATTTTTATTCTTGTATATGGAGGTTGTATGGCAGGAAATCGGTACATGCATATTCAATGCATGATATTGATTAAAAATAGTTGGGAAAAAATGCATTAAAGAGCAATCTTTGACGATTAATGGCTGTCATGCAATTAATACACAAGTACTGTAATACCGAATATATATTTTAGACATCTTCTTTTGGTGGACTGAATCAAACATTTGACACGAAATTGCAATTATAACCCCAATCCAAACATAACAACACAAATTTAATTTATTCTGATTTTGAGATAATGTACTTACATGCGAGAAAAAATACTGACAGACAGATGGCCAACCTATTCAAAGGTTTGGTTCCAAATCTGATTCAGAAATTACATTTTATATATGGATCTGAGTGCCAAATTTATATATCTAGGCTTTTACGTTTTTATACAATTTTTCTATCTAGGCTTTTACGTTTTGTTGTAATCGTGTTCACTTGTAATTGGACTGCTGGACAGACGAACTTTCTCGGAATGAATTTCAAATGAAATTCATTCAAAATTTGACAGAAATCTATGAATTGGAAGTAAAAAACTATCTACTGAATTCATCCATCTACCTTAATGCGTTTTTGAGTTAAGGCAGACAGATGTAGCATATATTTTTCAATCTGAAACGTGGAGATTCGAAAAATCTTGAATTTGAATCTTTTGGTGATATCAGTACCTTTTTCTGACTAAAAATAACTTCCTTTAAAAACATTTTTAATGAATATGCATTTATGTAAATTCATGTAATTAGAAAACTATAATTCACGAAACCTGCCAATTTAAATCTTTTCTCCAATATTGTTAAAGTAAAAAAAACGCAGTTTCCTAATTTAAATAAAATATTGTTAATAGTTTAATTAATATTTATACTAAAATTCAGTCTTCTTGGATTTAAAATTTTCTTTTCATTATATCGAATTATGTCAATTCCATTTCAAGTTGCAATGTTAATTTCTACCTTTTAAATATCCTTTCTATATAAGTGATTTTTGTTTTTTTCTAAGCTCGAAATAATTCAAGCAAAACGTTTCAGTGTTATTAAGCAAAAACAAAAACTTATCAGTGCGACGGATAAGTGCTTAGAATTAAAACTATATATGACTTAAATACTAAATATATGTATGTACAAATACATAATTCATTATAATTATTATAAGCTATTTTTGTTAATTAATAGTTACATTTCGATAGCTATTCTTTTACATTGTTTCAATTTGATGATTAGGTCTTACAGCTTGGAGTTCTAGACAGAATACATTTGAAAGAGAATCTTACTCAAGCGAATACTATCAATTAAAACTGCGATGTGAACCAAAAGCGATATTCAATCTTAAGAGAAGAATTTAAATTGGAAATCAAAATTATTTACCAAATAAAATCAAAGAAATGGAATTAGATCTTTCATAATTATTGCATTATTGAAGAAAACAATTTTGTTTAGTTTAGTGTTGTGGGTTTATACAGCGTTAATTTGTAAAATTTATAGAACCGAAACAATAATTAATTCTATAAAAGATTGAATAAATGTAAATAATAATATTAGGTTGTTCGGAAAGTAATTTCGTTTTTTCCTGACAAAGGATTTAATTGCATTTTTCGCACCAAATTTCTTACTTAAACCGCAAAATCATTTTATGTTTTAAGAGCTGATATAGCAAGGCTTGAGTGTGAAAAAGTGCAGCTGATTCTTCGCAGTAGTTTTTGGATGGTGCCCTTTTAAATATGGAGAGCAATAAACAGCATTTTCGTCATTTTTTTCTTTTTTGCTATAAAAGGTAAAAATGCTGTCAAGCCAGAAATAAATTAGCCAATATGTGTGAAGAAGATGTGTTAACAGTACATCAGTACCAGAACTGATTTGCAAAATTTTTCCTTCAAATGAGGAGGCCAAAAACCACCTCGATCAGTTTTTTTTACAGCAAAGACCAAAACTTTTATGAGCGTGTAATCATGTTACTACCAAAAGGTATTAGACCAGAATGGCAAAAGGTATTAGACCAGAATGGCAATTTTATAATTTAATAAATAATTTATTCATTAAACGAAAATTTCTTTTCATTTTGACACAAAAATACGAAATGACTTTCCGAACGACGAAATGACTTTCCTATATCATTGTGGTAATCGTTTGAGGTAAGTTTAAATTAAATAAATAATTAATTAATCGGTTGCTTTTATATGAAAATGCTTTCATAACTATAATTGTTTACCATTAAAATGACTTGAAAACTATATGTTTCGATGGTAAAATGAACGGAGTATGTTTTAAAAATCATGTGAATAGAAATTTTATCTTTAAATGTAAATAAAAAAATTATTTTTATTTTGATAATTAATTATATTGTAATTTAATTTTATCTCTTGAATCTTGATGTTTAAGGCGCAAAGGTTATTATGTGCAAAGAGCAAATAAAAGTTATATATCAAATTCATTTTGCTAAGAAACGCAGCTTTAAGAATCTAACTTTCAATGATTAAAAGTTCTTTAAATGTTATCTGTTAAATTTATAAAATGTTACTCGAAATGAAAGGGACACGCTGGAAAAAGTTTTACTATTTTTAATTGATTATTGACAGGAAATATTTTACATTTTCATAATAGCAGTTCTTTTTTCCATATGTTCAGTGATTACATATACTCTGGTATTTGCAATTTCAGATTTTCTGTTGCAATTTCGCCGACTTTTCCTGACGTTTGAAGTCCGATACAGCACTCCGTAATGTCAAGACGTGGTTTTCTTGCCTAAATAGCGGGAGTTTGTAGAAACCGATGCATGAAAAGAGTATTATCATATGTTAATTATTAAAAATTGCTCTAAAGATATAGAAATCATTATTATTAAAAATTGCTCTAAAGATATGAAATTTATTAAATGTTGAAAGTTGCTCTAATGATATGAAATTCCTTAGTTATTAAAATTGCTCTAAAGATATGAAATTCACTTTTTGCGAAATTTTCTTAAAGATATTTCTAAATATAATTCTTTTTCTTAATAAATTTACCTACCAAAAGAATTTGATAAAAAAAATGTTTAACTTTCTCGGCACTGCATTTTTTATTGCATTTGTATTATCCCACTAATTATATAAAATAATATTTAGGATATCTGTTAAAAAGATAGATTTTTTAAATAAGAAATTTCACTTAAAATTCAGGTTTGAATCTATGATATATCATTTGATAAGTTCAGTGATTTTTTACGAATAATCTTTTTTAATTAAAAAAAAATATATTTTTTGAGGCAACAAGAAAAATTTCAGCCTTTGCCAGATATAAGCCGCTATATGTATGTATAAAAAAATCATTCATTCCACTATGACAAAGTAAGGAAACCAATGAAAAAAGAATACAAATTCTAGAAGAAAATAATTGCATGCAGATTTCTAAATCTCTATTAAAATATAAAAAAATAATAATAAGCTTCTCTTTTGCTGCCTTTAATCCAGTCTTAAATAGCCTACTTATGTTAAATAATTAATTCCATTTAAGTTCAGCAGTGCCTCATTAAAACGAAACCAAAGAAAGTAAGTGAAGTGGTTTCCTCGATGGTTCTAGAAAATACCTCGGAAATTTTGTATTTTGCTTATAATAAAGTAATTCAAATATTTCAAGATGTTACACACTTGCAGGCACTTTAAACCTCCACATGGACATTTTCATTATCGCCTTCCGTAACAAATTAATAAGAATAAACGACTCATGGGATAATTTTTGTGAAAAATAAACTCTTTTCTTTCCCTTCTGCATAATGATCCAATAATTATGCCCAGAAGGAAATATTCCGTTTAAGTTACTCAATCGGTAAGAAGCACAAGTACGTCGTAAAAGTATAAACCCTCTAGGTGCAATTGTACTAAAAGGCAATGTCATTGTGTTCTGAAGGGTTTATGTTTCATAAATTAAGTACAATATATCATTCTGTGGTCTGTTTAGTTGTTTTGTGTATAAATGAAATGTTTTGGATCTTTGAGAATTCTAATTAGCTTTTAACTAATTTTTCGTTTACATGAAAGAAAGTTCATATTATTGTTCAGGGAAACTTGATTTGTTTCTACCTTTAAGAGTAAAAAATAAGGTGATTTCTAAAGAATTTTGTTCGAAAATTTTAATAAGAAAGTGATTATTTATTTTTGTGAATACTTAAGCTGTGATCTCTATTAAGTAAACAAAGGCTTCAGGTTAAATTTTTGAAATCAATTCCTATAATTCTTTCATTTGAAATTACCTCGCTTTGAATTCTTTTTACATAATTTATTCCCACTTTTTAGAATTTGTGCCTTTTTATTTCGTTTTTCGTCTAGGCTTTGAGTCTGTGTAAAATTAGAAAGGCATATCTAAAGAGTAGTTATTTTAAATCGAAGTAATATTTACAATAATTCAAAATTTAAAAATGGTTCTAACTTTTAATATTTACTGATAACAACGTAAATAATTATCTAATATATAATGTAAAGAATTGCAATTAGAATTAGGCAAGATATTATGCGATTTTGTTTATTTAAATGTAAAATTGCTTCATATTAAATAAAAAATGTTCTTGGAATCATTACAGATTTAAAAGAACGCCATTTTCATTTTCATACAATTAGAAAGATAATCTGATTAGGTAATCTTATTAGTTTAACTTAGAAAAGGAAAAAATAATATAGCGTAGGAATTAAAAATATAAAAAGAATCAATAAAGAAAAGGTGGTAATTTTTTGGATCATCTTTAATATAATAAAGCAATAAAAATGCTAATAATCGATTTAACTTAAAAGCTAGTTTGGTAAGTTAAATATTACCATAAAGCGTTTTTGCACGTATTAATTATTGTTTGTTTAAGTATGATTACTTGTTAACATTTTTTAAAAACCTTTTAGAGAACAGATTTGTTTTTAAAACTGTTATCAAAATAATAGTCCATGCAATTAGAAGTAGTTTGAATGAGAATTTTTAATTTTTGACTGTTAAATAATCATTGGGAAAAAGAAACTTTTACAGATTAACTATACTTTTTGTTGTTGGACTAAATATTGATACTTGGATGTATTGTGCAGTGTTTTGCTCAAATGGTTTTTGGAATATCCTCAAGATAGTCAGAATTAGTTTTTTTTTTGTATTCCTTCAACAGATTGCAGGTTTCGATCATATTACAAGAAGATACCGAACTGGATCAATAAATCTACTTGTGTGAACAAACTGGTAAATAAAATAAACTGTAACAACTCGGACAGGTTTCTGCATTTTAATCGTTTTGATTGGACATTTAGTGTTTCCTTCTGCTCTTCAAGTCAACAATACAAAATTAAAGTAAACAAATTATTGCCACGCACTTGATAAATTGATAATATTGTCAGCATAAAAGCAGCAAATGTAATCAAACGTAACCATCTTTCAAGTAAGGGCTTCGTTATCACTCTTTTAACCAGCCTCTATAAAAACAAAGGTCATTGTGATTGGACGTTCAGTTTTTCCATTTGCTCGTAAAGCCAACAGCACACAATTAAAAAGAATATATTTTACAAACCACTTTCAATTACTTAAGTTATGTCTAAAAGCAGCAAATGTAATTAAACGCATAGCTTTTAAGTAAGGACTTCGTTGTCAAAATTTTAGCCAACTTCTATAAAAACAAAGGTTGAGATGACAGAGGGTTGAATTCGAAATCAAAAGTTCGCCGCAATCAAAGATCACGTCAAATCTGCCGTTATTAGTCAAATGTTCACACGTTGGTGTAACTTGAAAGAGTTCTAGATCTGATGCTAACCCTCCTAACAGCTCACTTTGATAAATCTATGCCGTTGGTAAATTATTTCTTTTCGATCTTCTTATGGCTTAGACATGGGTTCCAAAAAATTACAAAACGACTTTCATTTAAAAAGTTTTACAAGACCAAATATCAATAATTGGCAGGGGAATTTAAATTCTTGGAAATAAACAAATTTATTTTTATAAATAATATGATCATACTGAGAACTATTTAATTGGTGCATTGATACACTGTCCTAACTCTGCTCTTAAATTGAATTGTCATTGACTGTAAGTTTCTATTTGAAATAATGATCTTTAAAGGGAAAAATACCCTAATAACCTTTTATTAATGTGGAGTGAATTCAATCCAGTTCTGGGCATATTAAGGCTTAGAATATTTATAGATTAATAAAAATATTCGACAGGAAATTCCTTCCCGAAGGCTACAGACAGTTCGATCCTAGCCCTCCAGGGTCTTTTCTTATCTCTACTGAAATCATTTCATCCAGAACAATACTCTCGATCAATTAAAAGCATCGATTTAATGAAAGATAATTAAGCTGCTGTCAAGAAATTATAGCTCTATTATATAACTCTTGATAAAAACTGTTTCTGGGAAAGAGATTGATTGGATCAGGTCAAACTGTAGGAGGGATCCGCATCATTAAATGTGGATACTTTTAAGGTTAGTCCAAACAAAATCTAAATGAAACCGAAATTGATAATATGTAAACATTAGATTTTGTGACACGAGAAGATTTATTAAATTTTTGTTTTTGATATGGAATATTGAAGCATTCTAAATTAGGGTTAATGAATTATTATTTATTATAATAATTATTGTGAAATTATTTATTGACAGAAAAAAAGTTAAAACTAATGCTAAAGTTAAGAGTATTAAAGTTTTTTAAAAAGCTCTGGAGTAACTGATTCGCTTTTTCTTTGATTATAAGACTCTATTTTGCTTCAGTTACTCAAAAGTTTATGAATTTTGTGTAACTGAAGGCTCTAATATCTTGTTTTTTTGCCAATTGTTATATTCTTTATTTTCAATTTTATATATATAAAGAGATTAGTCGAATTAAAAAAGTGCACGTTTTTCAGTAATAAGCAACTAAAAATCAGGCTGTGTTTCAGCATTATCTTTGGTATCGAAATAAAAAGTTATATCACTTCTTTATGTTAGTATTTTTACATTTATAAACTGATTCGTATCTATTACAGCCTCCAGTGACCTCATACAATATATGTTTAAGCCAAAAAGGCTTTCTTATATCAATGTTGTGCTTATTTAAGCAGTTATTTCTACTTGAGAATTAATTGGCTTATTAACTGTACTAATGGGCTTAATCTGATAGTTACTTTTATTTTTACGTTCAGAGTTCTCAAGGAAAAGAAATCCATTATGTTTAGATGGTTATTATAGCATGTTTAAATAAATAAATCCTAATTTACGCTGAAGTTTTACGATTTTTTGTATAAAATTGTCAGTTTTTCAACAAAGTATTTCACTCAATTTTTATAGGTATTTTTAGAACAAACAGAGATAAGTATTGTATACTGCATAAATATCCGTAAGTGGTGAGTTCTAAGAACCCAGATTTCTCCTACAAATTTGTTGTAGATATGCATCGTAACTACATATCACATAAATGTTTAAAATAATTTTTTATGGTGTCATAAGATGATGATAAATGTAATATTAAAAATTACCAATTAATACAATTTTCTGTTATTATTATTTGGGAATTAATTCAGTAATTAGTTAATACATTGTATAAGATAACAACGAGTGTAATATTAACAGCCACCATATTATTTCATCTAATTACCAATTAATTTCTGTTGTAATTGGTATTTAATACAGGAATTAATAAATTAATTTAATAAAGTATAAATTTACTTCGGGTTTATAAATTCAATTCAAACAAATATTCTGACAGTTAGCAAGAAACTATTTTTAAAACAAACAAAGAACAACTTATTCCATTAATTCTAATTTTTTTAATTCTATGAATTATAATGTTAAAAATAAATCATTTTGTTTTACTTCTCATTATAAGATTCTATAATAAGGAATTATATTTAAAAAAGGATTTGCTTTTAATATTGAATTAATATTTTAATATTAAATTCTCGAGCTTCCAGTAACATAAAATATTTCTCCTGTCAGAAAAACAGCATGTTCTGATCAGCAAACTGTCTGAAAAGGGATTACATGTTATTCCTTTTATTACTGTTTCAAAATTAAACAAGGCCATTGCGGCTGAAACTAAAAAAGTTAATTAGTCTTTTCTCCATTTTTTATAACACTTCTCAAACAAGTCTCTTATTATTATCAGAAGAGACAATTACAAAAGTTAACTACTTTCCCATAAGAAGGAAACACATTTTTTTATCGACTCATCCAAGACACATTTTTCCAACTTTTTGATAATTTAATCTTAAGAATATGTTATTTTTATCAGTTTTAACTTTATATTATAAGATGGAAGTTCTCCTTAAATCGACTCTTAATTTATTAGTAGCATATTAACTCTCTGTGCTTCAATATTTATAACGAAAAATTGGTAGATATACAATAATACCTATTATATGCTTAGTTTTAGTTAGAAGATTTATAAACATTAAAAAATTTTCTCATAAATCATTACTGGGAATATTAGATGGAAATTAATTCAGAACACTATTTAAAACCATTCTTAATTTGCTATAGACTCATCATTAATCCATGCAAGTTTTAATACAATGAAAAATATGAGCTAATATTTTTTATTTGCTCTGTAATAAAAGTCTTTAGTGAAATAATCATAAAAACAATACCGAGGTCTCATTTTTTAAAATGATTCTCAGTTATATTGCTTTTGCTGATACACATGGATACAGATGAGCTATTTTGCTGATGAAACTAGAATGTTAATTAGACCTTTTGGTGATTACCCTTGATAAAATTATTTTCAGTCATTCATTATATAACATTTATACGATTTTTCAAATAAGAAACATCTCATCAATAAAAAATGAATTAAAAATGTCTGATTTTTACAATATGTAAGTCATATTGTCTATGGGTATAGAAATTTTTTATTTACAATCAGGATTTATTTAATAAGCGTGATTGCGAGAAACTAATTTTTAAATTTTAATAAATTTTTTCCATAAGATTCGAAAATACTAGCAAATAATTAATGATGATTTTCAAATATATTATCTCGTTGATATACCAGAATATAATATATACGACTGATTTGAAAGATATTGAATTGGCATATAAAATCTGTTTAACTAATGTTAATGTTATAGCATAGTTAATGAAATTTATTAAAGTTAATTAATATTCGTTTGGAAAAGGAATAGTGTTTAAAAAAATTCAGTGATTTTTTAGAATTTCAGATCGTTCAAAGAATTACCTTATAATTCTAAATCAAAATTATAAGCTTAAAATACATTAGTTAAAATCAATCAAACTTTCGATCGAATCTAAAAATGAAGTATGTTTGAATATTTCACAATTATTGGAATTTAAATAATTTAAATCCGTCTTCAATTTTATTTAATTATAACAATTAAAAATTCAAGTAAAAATGCAAGTATTCGAAAAACATTAAATCTGTTCAATTAATATTAATATTATATCATTGTTAAAGTATTTGAAATAAAATATTTTAAGAAGTTTTAAAGCACTAATTTCCATAAACAGAATAACTTAAGCACTATCGCAGATTATTTTATTTAACTTTTTATGATGAATGTGTTTGTTGTTAAACAGTATTTTCTTTCTATGTCAATTCCTTTATATACGTCATTGATAAATTGAATTGTATAATTTGTTTATTTCGTAATATGCCAAATTTTTAATGAAATAAATCATCGTGATTTACGAGGTATTTCATAATATATTTAGTTATTTAGTGATATAACTATTATGATCATTGTAATAACTAATTTCTAACTTTAATGACGACATATACATTACATATTTATTTTAACTTAACTTTTCATCCTGATCTTTTTTAATAGTTTATTTTATTTTTGCTTATAATATACTAGCCGCCTTTGAGAATCAATTGTTTTTCCATAAATATTGTTATGGGTTAATTTCAATAAAATATCTTATATATAACTTGTTCATATTTCCTTTAACAGAGTATTTTTAAAATTGTAGTCAGACACAACAACGTTTTTTAATAGCCTTATGCATGCTTTGTTAATTATGCCCCTTTCTAATGGAATCAAATCCCATGATATCTCAGCGCCATTAAACACAAGACTGTGGATGATCTATTTTCTTTCACGTTGTAGTTTCCGACCTAACTTATTTTAGTTATTCCTCATGTAAACTATTCAGATATTAAACAAAATCTTTCGTCTTTAACTTTTAAAGAAATTTACATGATTAAATGCTTCATGGAATAATTAAATCTGTTTGAATTTGATTGTAACAATGAAATCGACTGTTGAAAATTATACAAATATCTATTTTAAAAAATTGTCAAATTTCAGGAAAAACTTTAAAGGTAGTGAAACTTTTTTTTTATTATTTATAAAAAATGTAAAAATTTGTTTTCAATTATAATTTTTTCGGAATTTACTGTACAAGCGTCAGAATCCCTCTTAACTATTTATTAACAGAAATTTCAAGAACAAAATAATAACTCCCAGGTATCCATATCCTATCTCCAAAGTATATGTGCTTCAAATATGGTAGCTTTAGGTTAAACAGACTGCCCAGTAAAGCGTAAACACGTTCACGCACGCATATTTTTCTTCGTCTTTAGCAAAGACATATGTTAAGAATAGCATCGGTGCATTGACTCTATTTATACTACCATTCAAATACGTGATTTTTTTTTTGAAATATTAGAACATTCTAAAATTGTAGTACTTTGTAAACTTGTCTGAGACTGTTTCACAGCAATGTTTGACTTTATATAACAATACTTCAAAGAAGAAAATGCAGGGATTACATTTTTACCTATAAATCATATTTCGTGACAACACTCAAAAATTTGAAACTTAACGATGTTTCAAATGGATGTGGGACAAAACTGAGATTGATAGACTCGGATGAATCCGAGAATCCAAGAACGAATGAATGAATGAAGACGAATCGCATTGATTTGGTGACACGAGGAAAGAGAAGAGAAGATGGTTTCAAACACTTGTGATTCTCTTGTTGAGGCACCTGTTTCCTGAACACAAAAATGGGTTGATGTAGATCTTGTTAGAATTTTTGAAAAGCGGATGGGTTTTCTTGAAATTTGTTTTTCAAATTTCCTGGAGCACTTTCTGTATTTAGGAGTCCCAGACTATAAAAAAAGTAGAAAAGGGAAGAAGTCAGTCTTTCTAGTTGAACACGGTGGGATGTCTTTCGGAGTTGTTAAAGTGTTTCTGGAAATGTTTCTTTGAGGAGACAGTATTCGAAAAAGGAAACAGAAAATGTAGAAATACTACAAAAAAGATGTAGTTGCAAAAGAAATTCTATTAACTCCACACGTGTATTTGGGTTTGGATATTGGAATCAAAGAAAACATTGCTCTTCTCTGATGAAGATTTCGAAAGAGCAGGAGGTTTCATGTTTGTTGTGAATTTAAAATTCGACGATGCATTTAAAGTTTTGATACACTTAAGAAAAGGGTTTTTTTTCCTTCCATGTGTGCAACACTGTAAAAAGGATCTCAAAGTTGAAGAGAGCTGGCAAGTTCTCAATGCGCATTTCAATTATTTTATAAAAATAAACAAAGTGTTGTAAGTTGCTGGATTACTTGTCTTGTCTTTTTTTAAATGGAAAATTTTAAAAGAAGCCTTTCTTTATCTTCAAGGTTTCCTTATATGTTTATATAGCTTCCAGTGAAATTAGCAGTTATTTGCTTTCATATCACGTTTTAAAATTAAAAGTTTTAAACAGATGAATTAAATTTTTTAAGCTAAAAATTTTATTTATAAAAATCGATAGAAGAAGGAAAAAAAATTTAATGAACAATACTAATGGATAATGATACACAGTATCAATTAAAAATTTATTTCAAGATTCCCACTTTTTTATTTTATAATGTTCAATCTTTTTGGCATACTTATTCAGTTTTAAATGCCATTGACAAGCAGTTGTTTTGCTTCCATTTTTAAATTGCAGGGTGTATGAAAATCGCAGCAAAGAAAACGAATAAGCAATATGTTACATTGATCATTTTTAATCATAATTTAAAAAGTTGATTGAATAACAAATAAGGCTAGTTTTTTTGAATACTTTCAACAAATGATGAAACACATCATGTATTTCAAATCTATTCCATGATATCCGTTTTTATAATGAATTTAAAGAAATATTCTATGGTATTGTAAAATACTTTTAAATCTTATTTGCTTTCTAGTATTTTCCATTTTAATTAATTGCAGCAAGTAGTATGTGGATTTTGAAATCAAATATTTATTAAATTTACTAAGAGATGGCACCGCTTATATAGAATCAAAATTTAATTAAATGAATTGATTAGATAACATTTAAGTTTTGAAGAGATGGAAGTAATCTGTTTTTATCAAGGTTATACAGGAGAATGAACACTTTAACAAGTGCAAAAAGTTGATGAAGAATCGGTAACTAAAATCTATTGTTATAAACATTGAAGTGATCAAGTAAAACAAAATTGTTAAAAAAAACGATGCATTTTTTTCTTTTAAGTAAATTTATTAATTTACTTTGGAGATTATCCAAGTGAATATATAAAATTTTGATAATCAAGGATTATACTAAATTGTACATTAGTGAATTGTAAATATGCTTAATTAAAACTGTAATTTCGTAGAATTAATTTATACAGTTTTATAACTTCTTGAAGATATATCTATCTATTTATTTGCAAATTTACACCCGGATAAATTTTTGAAGAATAAAAATAATAAATGATAATTTAAAAAAATAAATAATAAATTGGACTTAAAGAACCTAAGTGTTTATTACTTAATAAGGATAAAAGATATTGCTTTAGAATCCACTCTCAAAATTACAAAATTAAGAAAGATTTGGATGAAAGATATTACAATAATGACTGATTAATATATGTTCAGAAATAATTTAGATTCATGAAATATCTATTGAAAAAATTAATATATTTCTCAGTCAACTGAAGACTTCAAATTCATCTGCAACATATTTTCAAACTATTTCATTTATTGGTATAGATGTCAATATTTGAATTTAATTAATTTATTATATCCTTTTTTCATACGGCATACAAATAATTTTCTATCAAGGAAAAACTTTCCGATTATAATTAAGATGGAAATTAGAAAAAATAATAAATCAAATAGGGGGAAAGGAAATTTATTCAGATAAAAATCTATAAATTAGCATAAATTAAGAAAATTCTCGACTATTTCACTTTTTCTTTGAGGATATCATAAAAATTTTGCTTCATGCTTTTATATAGTCCGTTAAAATCCATTTATCTCTGTTTTTTAATGAGAAATTTAAAAAATTACATAAAACAATTTTTGAATGTTTCAAATTAAAATTTACGTGCTCTTACAGAAACAAGAATTGAAAATATCCTGCATGAAGAGAATATTTTATTAATTTACATGATAAGAATATGCAAGTATCTTGCATGAGAATATACAAGTATTTGGTATAAGAATATACAAGTATTTGGCATAAGAATATACAAGTATTTTGCATGATAAGATTATGCAAGTACTTTTCATAAGATAATGCAAGTATTTTGCATGATAAGAATATAATAATATACTGATAAGAATATATCAGCATTTTGCACGATAAGAATATTCAAGCAGATTTCATCGGTGATAATACTCTTAGATCTTGATCTTAAAACACCATGAAATTCTTAAAATTTTATCTGCTATTTAAGAGTGGGGGAATTCGCGATTCAAAGTTATAATATCAAATGTTTGTAATCTTTACTTTTACCAGTGACTTTAATAAAAAGCAGAAATATTGAAAATTTAATTGCCTTTGATTGAACAACTTTTTTAATTGATAAATTAATTTAAAAATATTAATATTTTCACTTTCATTATTTTAATCCAATAATTTATTCAATCAAATAACAGATGTCTTGTTCTATGACATGAAAGCAAGATAACGCATTAGGGATAAGATATATTTTATCTACAATGTGTGCTTAACTTCATTATAATAGGCGGGAAAAGAGGGCATATACGTATGGCTACATCAAAAGATTATGTAAACATCTTTCATTTCATCACTGATTGCACTTTTAGCCTTTGATCATAGAACGTCTTCGCGATCTGAAAATCTCGTCTTAGACTTTCGAGGCGGAGGGGAAAAATTGTCCTTATAAAAAATTCTCCGTCTCCACTTATTGATAGAGGGGCAGTCAACGTCCATTGTGTCTGGAATCGTCACACCCTCATCGCCTGTCCACTGTTTATTGAAGAGAAGCCGGGGCTATATTTAGGTTGGGTGGAGACTGACTCACTCCTTTCTTTTCACCTGCCTCGACTTCATGTTGACTCGATGTTGCGAAAAACCTTAATCTAATTTTGAGCAGCGGGAATGGCCATATAAAAGACCGGGTACCTTTCTTTATTAGCACGAGATCGGGGCTAAGAGAAAGGAAAGAAGAAAAAGAAGGGGAAAAAAATATCCAATCGAAGAGTTTTGCGTAAAAGAAAACTTTTCCTTCTTTCTTTCTTTCTCTGTGTCTTTTTTTTTTCTTCTTCTTTCAGTTTCCTTGCCGCGGAATGGCATCTTGCAGTCATTAGCGGTGAGTTGTGTGTTTGACGACCGTTCGCCTTGCAGCATTTGTGCTGGAGTAGTTTGTGCCCCTTCCTTAAAGAAGAGTGGTGCTTAAAAGTGCGTCAATTGGGGCTTTCCTGGCGTGTGCCCCAGCTTTGCGGCGTCAATTTCTTCCCACACATCGCGTGAGGTTCGGTGTTGAATTTTGCACCTCATTCATTTTTTACGGTAAATGTTTTTTTCTCGCACTTGCGGTGGGTGTCTCTGGCTCCTTACTTGGTGGAGATGAATGTCGTTTATGACTAAATGTTTTTATCTTTTCGTTTTGATTTCGTCATAAGTGCTGGTGATTTCTGTCCATGAAGTTTCAAATTGTTAATCGATTGAATAAATTGAAGTGACACGAAGATGGAGTTTTAAATTTCAATAAAAATAATATTACAACCACAAGCATAGAGTACTTTCCAAGTGGAAGGATTTGTTCGTTGAATTTATCTGATTAGACACAAAATATTTTGAGCTCTCCGGTGCACTTTGGCAAAATATTTTTGGAGAATAAATTCCACTTATAATTTAAAGGGGAAGTACGATACATTTTTTCATTTATTTACTTCGCTGACTTTAAATGTTATTGTTGTTGTTTTGAAGAATTTGTGAGGAAATATGATAAATTTTGTAGAATTTGTGAGGGAAAATGATACATTTTTCAGAATTTGTGAGGAAGCGCATAATAATTTAACTTAAATATTACTGTTGTTTTATAGAATATGTGTACACACGCAGAGAGAGAGAGAGAGAGAAAGTATCCACTTTAATAGGGATTCATTCGATAACTTCGAAATTTTCAGAGATAAATAAATACTTCGGATAATAAAATAAATAAAAACAATTTAAATGACGTCAAGAATGCTATTTTTTGTTGTTTGGGTCAATAAATACACTTCCTATTGATATTATGAAATCTAAATTTTTAAGTATTGCCTCGCCCTTCTATTCATATTTGTAACTCACTTGTTATTTAAATATTAAAGCTTCCCACTTTTGTGATCAAAACTGACCGATTTATGAAGCTGTTAGTTTCTTTATTTTAGACCACTAAGGTAAGTCTTGGAAAAAACACAGAAATATAATTTCATAATATTTCTCAAGGCCACCACTGAAATGGTCTAAAATAGTGATATTAAAAGCTGCCTAGTTCAATCAACTTTCAAAGCAAACGTATAAATATTTTTATACAAAATTTAATACGCCAAAGAGGCTTTATTAAATATTAATTATAAGTCCGGAAGGCTGCATAAAGATTTAGATTTCTTAAGTTTTAGATTTTTTTAAGTATTTGAAAAAGGAAACAGAAAATGTAGAAATACTACAAAAAAGATGTAAATGCAAAATAAATTATATTAAATCTATACGTGTATTTGGGTATAAATCTTTTTAATACAAAATTTAATACTTCAAAATGGCTTTATTTAATATTAATTATATGGCTGAAAGGCTGCATAAAGATTTAGATTTCTTTATTTTTTCAAGAGGCCCGTTTATTGACAGAATCAATATAATACATTATTCTTTACATCTGCTAATTTTTTTTTCAAATGGGAGTATACGCTTATGTATAACGGCTTAAAGATTAGCTATAGGGTCATTATTATAATAATGCCCTAAAGGGAGAATGAGATATATAGTTCATTTCCTTAATAAAAACACTTGTCTCAAAGAATAAAAATTTATATTATCAAATAAGTACAGATAAATTTTTAGATTTTTCGTTCATTTCGGAATGATTATTTTTAGATAATATTGTTCATCAAATAATTATAGAAAAATCATGATGTATTTTGATGTTATTTATTTTGACTAGTTTATTTTATATAATATCATTAGCTAACAAATTATGTGATAATCCTTGTTTCAAATGACATTTTAAAAACTCATTCAAACTAGAATTTTCAAAGATGTCCATTGAAACTCCCTCCTTTCAAGATTCATCTTTTTTATTCCTCCTTTGAATTCCTTTAAGGAAGTACTTATTCTACTTTTGGAAAATATGTTATTCAATTTCTTTAGACATATAAATCCTTTCTGCTAGTAAAATAATTTGAAACATGTGAAACGTGTGTCGAAATAACCAAGAAGCATCGTAAATATAAATATTTATCGCTCGGATCACAAATTTATGAATCATATTTGTATGAACTTCATTTTTACCAACATTTTTTTTCTTTCTTTGTGAAAGAATAACTAAACTCTTAATTTACTCTAAAATCATAAACATTTGTAGTATTTATTTATGATTTTCTCTTTCCCGCTAATCACTAGTATATTATACAAGATTCCTTTGAGAGTAAACCGAAACCTTAAATTCAAATTAAATCGTGATTTTCATGTTTAAGATGACGCGTTTTGTAGAATACCATATTAAACTAACACTTACTGAACTAGTATTTGACGAGGATTGCTTTATCGTCTGAAATATATGCCTTTCTTATATGTTATCATTCTTTGTTTTCCAATGAATCATAAATACGTTCTACCTTTTGTTATGATTCTAAAAAGAAACACAATACGTAGAAAATTATTAATGCATCGATCACTAAACAAAAAAATCATCAAAATTAAGTATTTTCAGTCTCAATTCTATTGTCTGAAAGGCTAAATTTGACTTTGATAGTTGTTTTATAGATAAATAGCAGAAATAATATCATAAAAAGTTCATCGCAGCTGTTCCATATAAAAACTTAAATCTGTATTTACATTCTATAGAAACGGCGTTTTTTTTGTTTTTTTTAAACAAATTATACATATTTTCTTTTGTTTTACACTGAAACACAGTGATAGATTCCTTAATATGTTAAAACTAATCATATAATTTTTAAACCACATAAACATGCGGGAAATATCTTATAGAATTGATTTTATGGTGTGCATATCTTCGTTTGGGACAGAAATAAAAAAAATTGGCTTTTTAAGTAATAATTAAATGTTTAAAGGACGATATATTAAAAAAAATTTTGCTAAAAAAGATGTTGAGATATTTCCAGAAAATGAATGAAATTTGCTCAATAAGAAAAAGAATAAAATCTATAACATAATTTTGTATATCCTAGGAAGTAGCTAATACGATTGAATTTCTTTTTTCAGAAATTGTGTTTAAATAAATTCAAGCTTTAGACATTGTTTTAACAAATACATCTGCCCTTTTGAAAAATTATTTTCATGAAATAATTTTGTTTACTTATGTAATAATGTATATACAATTAATAAAAAACCTAATAAAAATATATAAGTAAATTATTAGCTATCAATGATAATTGGAATCCGTTGATTGACAAATTTTTTCATGGTCTGAAAAGACATGAGTTTAAAATGATTTTTATGACATACGAATTAATTTTAAATATTTCTGATCTATTATAATGATAAGAAATTTTAAAAACATGTTCAAATTATTTTTATAGAAAAATAAGTGCATTAAAAAAAGTTAGGCTATTAGCTTTCCCACCTTTCCTCAAAACATTAACAAATTATGAAGGCATTTCTTTTATTATATTGCAACTGTGTTTTTTTTAGTGATGATATGTCCCCGATGAGTAATATTTTAGTAAAATTTCGCATTTTAATTTCGCAAATTTAAATTTTTCTTTACTCCAGCGTTTCTAAAAATGAGTTTATATCAAAAAATAACATTTCTACAATTACCACTAAAGTGTTTTTATAAATTAAAACAGTATTATCACTAATTTAGTTTCAATATTTAAATGTGAATGAAAAAATATTACATGTAGCTTTTTGAAAATCACAAAATTATTACAAATTTCATTTGCACTTTAATTGAAGCTGAAATGTAAGAATGTAAACGGAATATGATATTAAGTTTTAAATCAGAATAATCCAAAGTGATTATGATCTTAGTCCAAAATTAAATGAGTGTTTAAGGTCTTTATGAATTAAAATTTCACTAAGTTATTGATTTTTGTTATTTTTGCATGCAATAAACTCCTAATACTTTATTTGAATTATCTGTTATACTATCAATTCTCAAATTCCAAAACCCTCCTCACTTTTGCGTGCCTCGTTAGGACGCGTTTATTTCGCTGAAACAATTGTGAAATTAAAAATGACGTGTATAATTAGAAGGAATGCCAAATAAAGGAATTGTAAAAAATGTATGAATCACAGCATATCACTCCTTAGAGGAAATAATCTGTCTTAAAGTACTAGTACTAGAATTCTTCAATAAACAGTATATGATATGAAAAGATGTTTGACTTCTTTTTCTAAAGCGTTTCCTTTAAATATCACAGATAATTTATGTTATTTGAATCAATGAATTTATTATTGAAAACATTACATCTAGACTTCTATATAGTCCTAAGGCTGCATTAAACATTTTTACTAAAATTGTTTTGGCACAATAACATTTTAAATAAAAATAATGTTATTCTGAAATTAAAACTATCCCAGATAAGACCGATAGAAATAGCCGAAAATGATCTGAAAAAGTGATATTAAATGCTACATTTTAGACTAGTTCTATATGTATAAGAGGCTAGCTTCTTTTGCCTAAAATATTAGTATATCAAGAATATTTTATTAATTATATCAAACAGGACTGGGAAATTTTATTAAAAAAATTAAGATATATAAAAATAAGACAACAATGCATTAATTGACTGAACCTGTATGCAGCTTCGAACCTCTTTCATAAATGAAAGAATACGTTCATATCGAACTGCCACAAAATTGACTATTAGATATGATTAAAGTGGGCAGTTTTCCTTTATAGAAACTTTTATTTGAAATCAAATTTGAATTTCAAACTTTGTAAATGCCTTACATATATTTCTTCATCTACATTATCAGTACAATTGTTATGTTTTGAATCAACTTTTTAAATCCTATTGTTAATGTGATCTAAAAGTTTAGAAAAGAAGACACAGATTCAAACATCATAATTTTTATATGATCAGGTTTTGAAATTAGGAAAATTTTGTCAAATAGTTCTGATAAAACTTGAAATCGGAACACAGATTTTATAACTCAAATCTCAAAATTTCGATATATTATAGAATGCATGCAGCGATTTGATGGATATTCACTACATAAGAGAATTTATGCCTGTTTATATAATTTTTACTGAATTTATTAATCCAAGTATTTTTTTAATGATAAGAGCCATTTTATACTGCTTGTGATGAAAACAGTAAAAATGGAAGCACTTCAGTACGAAAATAGCACTTCAGTACAGATACGAAAAAGTGAATGAACAGTGTATTGAAATTCTATTGTTTCTGATTTTTTCTCATATTCATATTCCCGAAGAAAATACGCTATTTTGATATTTTTTTTAACATAAATATAAGTTAATCCTTCGCTGAATAGAATTTTTATTCCCTAACTGAGATTAAATATAATAATGAGATCGAGAAACAGTTCATTCAAGGAATTAAAATTAAAAATTCTACTCTTCAATTGATTAATAAATTTGTATTTTACAAAAAAGATTTTAGTTAAATTTTCCTCTAGAAGTTTTTAAAATTTTATTAATTTCCTTTAATAATTTTCTCATAATTAAATTCTGTTAAAATTTTCAATGATCACTGAAATTTTAAAGCATCCCATCTTTTCAATCCACATCTAAAGACTAATTTTAAGACTTTATATATTAAATGTGACCTAATATCATAAAGAAACTTTTCTGAATTTACTTAGTATTGAATTAAATATTTTTTCGTGCTGGACATTTATGTTTCATTGACTATTTTTAAATATGAAAACTTCCTAGGTGTTTTTAGCTTAAAAAATATTTTTTCAACTTCTTTTCAGTTGGAGGCATGAGGCTGGCTAGACTGGAAGTTCCTGGAGCAGTGGTCATCGGGGAAAATGTTTGGCTCAAGTGCGATTTTGACCTGGAAGGGGATGAATTGTACTCGGTCAAATGGTACAAGAACAATGTCGAATTCTACCGCTATCAGCCAAGGGACAGACTTCATGGCCAGATGTACGAGCTCCTGGGAGTATACGTCGAAGTAAGTGGTCCTCCTGAATTGAAAATTCAAAGGGAAAAAAAAACTAGTCTAAAACAGATACTAATCGATTTAAGTTTTTTTTTTTTTTTTTGCTTAGAATTCATTCCAGGATTCTCTATCAGAAATTTTCACCTTCGATTCCCTTTTATTCAGTTTGCTTTTAAAGCAAAATTTGAAATGATATACTTTATTATATTCTACTAGAGTTATAATAAAATTCAAATTTAGATTTGTTTAAAAGCATGGAAGGATAGCATGGATATATTAACTATTAAACTAGTAAAAAACCAACACTCCTTCTTCAAGCAACACTGGGTTATTTTTCGACGAATTTCATAATTTTGAATAGCGGCCCGGTGACAATGATAGCACCTGAACTGGCATTTCTTCTGCAAACTTCTGTAAGACGATAATTGACCCTGACGGAATTAGCGTAAATTAAATCTTATAACTAGGAAAAATCTATTTTAAAAGCGAATGATCTATAGCCTTGTTATTGCTCTTGCTTTTTATTTATCCGTATGTTCATGCTTTTCTATTAATTTCGTATAAATACGTATTCACGTATTTATACGTAAATTAGTATAAATACGTGCTATATATTTATACGTAGGGATTTTTTTATTTATACGTATGCCAATAAGAGCTGTTATTCATTTTAAGAAAATAAAGATCTTTATTGTCAACCACTGTTATTGATACTATAGAGGAATTCGTTAATGGCATGTGATAACGAATTGATAATGATGAGCGAGTTTTTCATGAGTCCATTGCTTTCGTTATCCGATGAATTAATGAAAGTTATTGATTATTTAAATGATGACTATATCAGTGAAATTTTTTCGCTCTTTCTTTTTTTTCTAAAGCTGTTCCAAATACTTGTGAGCAGTGGAGTAACTAGGCATTTTGCAGCCACTCGTTAAAGTTTGGGTCAATCCTTAGAAAATTAAACTCATTTCTGATTTATGAAAGTATTTTATTTTTTGAGACATTTTATAAGCCATTTTTTAATACTATTCATTTAATTAAAAAAATTATAATTTAGAAACAGTAAGAAAATAATTAATTATATAGTTACAATCTATTTTATTCAAATATATTTTATATAATTGAGATTAATAATATCTTATATTTAATACTGAAAATTTTATTTTAAGTTTTCATTCAAGCAAAATTATTTATTACTCATTTATGTGGTAGTATTCAGATCATTGAATAGTTTTGTCGGTTGAAAACAGTTTTAGATTGCTAAAAGTCTTATTCTAATGATAATCCTTCGTAAATTTTCATTAATTTTATTTTTGAAAGTCAGTGACTGGACATAGGAGTTGAAACATTAATGCTTTAAAATAATATATGATACATTTTTTAAGAAAGCTAGAAGTTACAAAAGAAAATCTCTTTATAATTAGTGGAACTGCAAGTTTATTTTAGAAGAAAGTTTTTTTCTATTTTATGCGTGTAAAATTTGATCAAAAACTGAAAATAACTTTTATAAATGAAAAATAATTATATCTTTTTTAAGCAGATCATCAAATACTGTAGACTGTTCCAAAATTTTATAACTTTTATATTTTGTATTGAAATAGGTTGCAATTTGCTACAGCTGGAAGCAAAGCTCCGAAAATCGAGATATCAGCAGATTTACGTTGACATTGAATGTGTTATGAAATACGTTACTTCTAATTAAACTTTTGCATAATAATAAACATTGATTTTCCCAAAAGTCACCAAAATGATAGTTAACCTCCCACTGGTGAATGGGAGATCTAAGTCGTCGACTAAAGTTTCAACTTCAGACCAGAGGCTGAAAACTAGTTTCCAGCAACAATTTTTCTTTGATGTAAGCCTAGTGAACCTTAAATCTAAACTTTGGATCAAATAACATCCCCCGGAAAATCGATGAACTTTGTAGAGAAAGATGCTGGTCCAGGCATCATCCTTGTCATCTGACCACAATAAGCTCGTCGAAAGTAACTCTTGTATTTTTTTTCAAAACAAGAGTTTAAAAGACCTAAACTTTAATGACAAATGCCTGAAAATTCTGATATGTTAGATTGTTTTTCGGGAACGTTATTGAACTCGTATAAGAGACTCCTAAGAGCTTAGTATGATTATAAATCTATTTGAAAGTTTTCGCTACTGTAATTATCGAAAAAGGTAACGAAATATAATAGCATTTCAAAAACCTATTAATATTTTTCGGTATATAAAGACTTAATTTTTTATGTACATTTTTACCGTATTCACTTCCAGTACCTTTAGTTTACAGGTTCCTTCTTTAAATTTAAAAAATGATCAAAAACGAAATTTTTATTCATCTCTTATTATAAACAAATGTTTCGATTTTTGAAGATACATGAAGCTAGCATCTTTGAATTAGAAAGTTCTTTTTATAATCTGAACCAATACAAAAAAATAGTAATAACAAATAAAAGAGGAAAATTGAAATTGATTCAAATTACTTATAAATGTTAAATAAATATTTTAAATAAAAGTTTCTTTATGTGGTATATAATATTTAAATTATTACTAAGGCTGACTGAAATAGAATTTTACCAAAATTTTTTAAAGGTAGTCCAACTGGGGCTCTAAAAAATATGAAAATCTTTTGGTTATACCTTATTTTGTTAAGATAATTAGAGCTTTTTTTGTATCTCTTAGTATCGAGTAAAGTTAGAAAAAAATTTAGAAGTCTATGCATAAAAATTTGTTTAACTGAAGATGCATATTAATTCCGATTTAAAAATTATTTATCCAATACCGTGAGGTGACACTTATTTTAAGCTATATAAAAGTTTTCTGAAGGGGTGGGCGTCATCTATCGCGAAGATAAGAAATTGTATCAACAGTCATTATTTACCGTTATTTTAATGGTTGTGAAAATAATAGTTTCAAAACATAGATTGTCTTACAAATAAATTAATGAATGTGACTTAATAGTTTGAAAATATGACGGACGAACATTCTTTTCAAATAATTATTGAAGTTATTACAAAGACAAGTTTAATTTTATAAAATATAAGGAATATAAAAAATAAATATTCGTTGACATTGTGCTAACATCAGAAAGTCACGCTCTTTGAATAAATACTTCCGCTTTAAAAAACGTAATGTACTTGTATAATAAATCTTTTGCAGCTTATATTTGGAGATTAATCTTCTAATTTATGACCTTTTTAATTTTTATATTCAAATGCGTGTAATTTAAATCTAAGAATCTAAGACAATAGAAGAGTGTTGCCTTTTGTAATTTGATTTAAGTTTAAGCTAAGAAATGTCAAGGCCAAATCTAATATTTTTACTATCAATTGCTCATTCGTAGAAGAACTCATTAATTTTAACATAGAATTTAATCCATTTGTCTAACCCTTTCTTCAAAATGTGAGGGCGATTAAACAATGCGGATATTTGAAATTTTCTTAACTTTCAATAAAGTATTAATTTTTTTATGAAAGAAATTTTATAGCAAAGAGAAATATAAATATTCTATAACCTTTTCCTAGCCATTGACTTCCATTTTGTTTAAAAATAGGTTGTATATTTAATCGTGCATAAACATTCAAACAATAAACCGTTGAATTTAATTCAAGATTAATAGTCTTTTAAAAAATATGTATGCAAAATTTTCAATCTTTCACTTGTTTTAAATAAGTAATCCTTTAGCAAATGAGGTATAATCTGATTTAATACAGCCCATGCAATAAAAGAGTAGACATTATTAAGATTATGAAGAAGCAAAATAAGATTTAAAGTGATTAAATAAAATTAATTCTTCAATAATTGAAATGCCAAACTCTTAATCTTATTGTTTATTTTTTCTCAGATTTACCCTATCATAAATTTTTATAGCATTAGATTGATTTTCAACTTTGAAACAATAAGCATATTAAAATAATCGCTATCTTGCAGAACAAATTGTCTCATGTCAATTATTTAAATTTTATCTGAAGCGTATAATCTAAATTTGAATATGAAGCGTATAATTTAAATCTGAATATGAAGCGTATAATTTAATTCTGAATATGAAGCGTATAATCTAAAACTAACGTACAACTGAATTTGAAGATTATATGATGGCCCTTCGAGCAAAAGAAACAATTCGCTATCTGTCATTTTGTAAAGATTTTTAATACTTATTGTTGTATAAAGATACTTATTATTTTTAATTTCTTAAAACTTCAAGGCATAATTTTGAATAAAACATTACTCAGTTTCAAATAATTCATCATAGCATTTGATTCAAGATTAATAGTCTGTCCACAAATTTCTCAAAAATTTTAAATAGTTAATCCTTTAGAAAAGGTAATATCCTCAATACAATTATAGTAAAAGAGTAGAAACTATTAAGGTTATAAAGAAGTAAATTAAGATTTAACTTGATTAAATAAAATTAATTTTGCAATAATTGAAATGGGAAGCTCGTAATCTTACAGTTTAATTTTTATCAGATTTACTTAATCAGAAATTTTCATTTTTTGATCGTTTTTCCAATTTACGAAACCATAGGTTCTTAAAATAATTGCGAATTGCTAAACAAATTGTTTCAAATATTTCATTTAAATTTTAGAATTAAATTTTTGAATCTAAAACTAACATATGACTCATATTAAAAATATATGCTGGCCCTTACAGCATAAGGAGCAACTCCATCTCTCATTTAAAAAAAAATTCGGTTAGGAGTTGTTTTATAAAGGTAATTATTTTATTTTTTTTATATCTGAAGTATTTAATATAAGACTAACATATTACTGAGTTTCAAAAATGTATGCAGCCTCTTTCAGGAGCAAAAAAACCCTCTGATATCTATCATTTCATAAAAATTTCTAATACCTGCTTTCAGATAGTGCTAAATTATATCTATAAACATCCATAAAAATTATTTACATAGTTCAAATATGTGACAAACTGTCTATTTGATGCTGGAATCAAGAATTTCTCTAAATATTTTTTATTTACTTTGATATAAAAAAAAAAGATGTATTTATTCGCGTTACTAAATAACCTGGATTTTTGGTGTATTTATTCAGCTCCGAAATATCGTTCTCTTTTTACCGCAGCTGTCAAAGTCGAACGCCAGCCACGTCTTTTTGAAGCGCAGCGACTTGAACACCGAAGGTACCTACGGCTGCGAAGTGTCGTCCGAGGCTCCACATTTTAAAACTGTCAAAGCGGAAGATGAATTGAGAGTATATGGTAAGTTATGACAATCGGGGTTTTGTTTAGCTTAGAAATATTCCACAAAAGAAACATTACGACTTGATTTATTGGTATAATCTTGAGAGTATTTGCTAAGTCAAAGATTCTAAAACTCTGAGTCGGTTCTTAATTATTTGATAAATTTAAAAAATATTAACCATAAATTAAACTGAAAAGTCAGTGTTGAGAATATGTGATAAAAATATCTGTAAGAAATATATGTTGATTTGTTGCCGAAACATTTTAAGTTCTGATCAGAGAAAGATTTAAAATTGGGTATCAACATAAAATTAAGTTTAAAGACAAGTAAATATTTTTATTTAAAAATGAAATTATTCAATCAGAGTACCAGGTATATAGTAAATTCTGACAATCTAAATATCATTCCATAATTATATAAAATTTTTGAATATTTGCTTTCATGCAGGCAATTTAAAATTTGATGAAAAAGAACCACGTACTATTCATTTAAATTTTATTTAAGCTCTTAAATATTACAAGAATGAAGCTTTTCTGCTTCATTTGTAAGAGGATAATAAAAGTACCACCAAATCGAAATTTAAAGAAAATTTTGTCTTTATTTCTAAAATTAATCTCTTTTTAAATGTATGAAAAATTTCCAATATATAAGCGTTAAAAAACTATATAACTTTCTTCTATAACTGATAGACCTTCATATGTGCTAATAGACAGAGTAAAAACATTTTTAGGCAATGGCTTGTAAGACAATGAACATTTTGAGTTGATTCATAAGATTTTGTTACTGCATATATAATAGTTGAGTAATGTAACAAATTTTAATGGAGTATTGTATTTTGAAATTTGGATTGGCAAATTACTTTTTATCATTTTATAATTTATTCCGTGAATCTGATTTTATTGTTTCTATAAGCTAAAGTAGTGAAACAAACTATACCAACATTTAACTCAAGTTTAATTTGCTTATTTCTAAAACTTTTGCTAAAAAATTCTTTTGCCGAAACGATTATTCTTGTTTAACTTAAATTTCTTACAGTTACAGTTTTCCGATTAGAACAGAATATTCAAATAATATTAGAGATCTTAACAATGGGTCAATATATCAATTCAACTAAAAAATGATTTCATCGAAATTTTAATTTAAATGTTACTTTGAGATCTAGGTTTTTGATTCCTTAACGTTTCTGACCATTAATTATTCTGACCATTGATAAACTAAAAAATAAAAGTGGAAGATTATAAAAATATGAAAAATTCCACAATCTAGTGTAGTGAAAAGTAGGAAAGAATTAGCAAAAATCAGGCAATATTTTAAAGAAGGAATGTTTTTCATGATTATAAGAAATAAAGTTTTAAATAATCATTTGAAGTTAAGCTATATTATATATGTACATAAAACTCCAATTTGCTAATAATATTTGAGTCAGATTCTCAATGTTCTACTGTTCAATCTTAACATCTATATTTTTGATTAAAAAATATGAGTATGAAATGTAGAATATTATAAAAATATAAGAATTAAAAGTTGTTCTTAGAATAAGAACATTAATAATCAAACTAAAATACTTATTAAACTTGTAGAGCTTTAAAATATATAAGAACAAAAGTAAAAATATTTATTCTTATAAATCGAAAATATTAATAGAACTTTATAATTTCCAAGTTGAAATTTTATGTGATTATTTAGAATAGAATTATATGTTTATGCCGACTTTCAATTATTAGAAAAGGTTTGAATGTTTTGTATTTTTTTGAACAATAATAACAAATAAAGCTTTACAACAAATAAAGCCTAAATAAAAAAAGATTTTATAAAAGTTGTATTCAAACTAAAAAAAAAATAAAAGGAAAACAAATTGAAAAATAAAAGTCTGAAAAGAAAACTCAAAATCGTTATTGGTTGGTAGACACAGAGAGGTATGAATACTCAATAAATATCATAATAGAAAATAAATCTGAAATATTCATGACATAGAATAAAAATTTAAAAATTGTGATTATGATTCAAAACTGCTTCAAACATTCTTAGCTATAGTACACAATTTACTATTTTAGCATTGACTTCAAAGCTTTTGATAATAAAAACATATTTTTTGTGTATATAGAAAAAGAAATGTGTTTAAATTATTTTCTACTATTTATAATTAATTATTACAAGTAATATAGGATTTTAAAATAATTTTTTTCACTTAAATTTTCTGCTATGTGGCATTAATTGTATAGTTTCAAATTTTAATGGAATTAAAATATGAATTATTAATTAACTGATACTTAAACTCCGAAAATATTACAGTTGTATATTCTTATTGAAAATACACAAACACAAAAAATTTCAAAATTCTGGGAATCAGGAAATAAGAGAAAAACTTAAATACAAATTTCCGTCTTTATAAAGGAGAAACTAAACAAGGTAAAGAAAAATGTTTAAAATATATTTAAAAGCAATCTTATATTATTATACTTAAGAGAAGAAAATTACTTTTTATCAAACAAATGAAAGTTAAATTAAAATTGTTAAAGCTTCAAACACCCACAAAAATATTTCGAAGTAAACTCAATTTTCGTCCTTTTTAAAATGTGTTTTTCATTTAAGAATACTTCAGAATTTTCTTTCTTGCAATATTTGTTGACTTAAAAATGTACAAGAAAAATATCCTTCCCCTCTCTTTTTAAGCATTAATAAGAGAAAAGGTGTATCAGCATTTTCATCTTTCATGTTTTAATATATTTTATAATTAAACATTAAAAGGTTGTATAAATTTAAAGCAAATCAAGCGGCATAAAAACGTATAAAATAGATATTTTAAAGTTCTATTTTTAAAATACGTTTGCAATTGCAATCATATAACTTTTTCGCCATATTTAGAGTTATTGTGGAAAATTAATTTCTTTTCCTGATCAAATTCTAATTAAAAATAACAGTATTATTTAAAATTTAAACTTTGTGAACATTAAACTAAGGAAAAAATGAGTAAATAGGAATAAAAAATAAGAAATATGAAACATTCATTCTCAGAAAAAAAGTTTCAAATAAGGCACGAGTGAATTTAAATAAATTTAAGCAAATTTGCTTATGTTCAAATATTTCTAAGAGTTACATGCTTCAAATATTTTTTATGCAGCTTTGTGTACTCAAAATTTAATAAAAATTATTTAATATCCCAAATAATAAAATAATTTGACGAATATTTAAAAAACATTCTTTTTGAAAATTGATTTTTTTTAGTTTAGAGTAAATAATATGCTAAAATTTTGATTTTTATAGCGTTAAGGTACTTTGTAAACACCTACTGTTTCAAAAAATTTGCATCGATAGAATTATTAGATTTTATTTCGAAAAATGTCTTAACTTTATGAAAAAATGAAATAATCAATAACTATTTATAAGTTACAGTGAAATTAAATATTGTCTCCTCAGCTAAAATTTTAGAAAATTATTTTTTTGCATGTAAATAAACTGAATAATACAAATATATGTTTTAATTAACGCATGAAAGAAATTTTCTTTGTAAAAAAATTTTATTTTGTATCTTACTCAAACCTTCATATTTATATTCAAATTTATTTCCTTGCAGCTGTATATTTCTTTTAATTTGAACTAGTATCATGTATTATTTTTATATATAATAATTCAATCAACTCTATAACAGAAATAATTTATAAATGTTTAAAAATAAAATCCATGCATTTGATAATATATTATTAATTACGTGTTATCGTAACAATATTTACTATATATTTGGTATACCTCGTTTAATCCGGCCACTTAGATAAATTTTACACTGTTTATATATTCGACTGGGAAAATTATTTAAACGACATGAAGAATAACATTTTAAGTCATTTTTCTTTAATGTTAAAAAAATTAAGATATATTAATTTTAATGTGATCTTTCTGTAGTATTAACCATATTTAGTAAAATAATTTTGATATACTAACTTTTTAGACAAAAATGAACCCATTGTATTGATACTAAAAACATAGTAATTTATGAAAATTTGATACCTGCACTTTAGAAGATTTGAAAACTTGTCTGAAGAAGCTGATCCATTCAAACCATACCGTATTCTTGAAGTGGTCGTTGATTGCCTAAAATGAGGAAATTCGAGGTTTCGTAACACGATTCATTTTGATAATAATCGAGTGGTGCTTTTAGTTTTGAAATGCAAATATGATAAGTTCATTTCGCTAAATAAAATTAACAAGAAAGCAAAATGTTGAAAAGTTTAGATTTTTAAACTTTTTCAGCAACAAACTAATTGACTAAACAACATAATATACAATTAAATCATTTTCCTAAATGTTATATTCTTATTTCTGACGGTTCATAAATGATCTATTAGGATACGATTAGAGTGAAACATTACATCAAGCACAGCCAAACCACGTGGTTCTTGCGTGCTATTCAAAATGGTAGCATTTTAAGTTTTCTCTGGTTGCTAATTTTTTTGTGCAATCAGAAATTCGATATGAAACCTTTTTCAGTAACGTGTCTTTGAATAAAATAGAAGCTTCAAAACTGATAATTTCATGGCGTAGAATACCCTGCATAGATTCATCACTTAGTAACTGAATTGTTTTAATTAGAAAGAAACAGGTAGAGTGTGTAGAGAGAGGAAAGCTTTTACGGTAATGAGTGATTTTTCAGATTTCACAAATTTTTTGCAACAATGATTTCCATTACTAATTCTGAAAGGTCGTCTATATTCGTTGGTTCTCAGATCTTTTAAGATCATAATTAAAACTATAATTATAAAATTGTTTTAAATATTAAGCAGAAAATATTAAAGATGTCTCGAAAAAATCGTCAGATACATTTGTATTTCAGAGCAACATTCTCTGGATACTTGGTAAAGCCATGGGCGTGTAATTCCACATATTTTGGATTCTAAATAGACTTATGAATGCAAAATATGTTGAATACTATAACTTGCGCTGTATTGAGTAGTTTAGGTTCAATTGCCTTAAAAACATTACATCTTCCTGTAAATGTCCAACGTTTTGCCTCGGTGATTGTGTTAAAAAGGTAAATCAAACTACAACCAAGATACAATTGAATTATGCAATTTTTAGACCTAATGAAATTTAAAAAAGCGATTTTACTGTCAACAATTTCATATGGGAGCTGAAATTTTGAATTTGGTTGAGTATGGTTTTAAAAGGAAATCCGAAGAAAAATTCAGAAAGATCAGGCTTAATAAATCAGAAAATTCAGCAGCCATGTGTTAAGATTTTTGGTTGGTGCTGTAAGAAGGAGCAGAAATTTTAGGTTGCCAACCATAGTGGAATTCAGTTATGAGCTTTTCTAAAAATCTTTTTTGGATAAATTTGCAACATATCATCAACTTTTTTACACTTATTTAAACTTCTTTTATTTCTTTTTTTTTATTGAAGCTACTTCACTGTCCTCTTTATATAGTATTATTTGAAATACTACTAACATTGGCAGTTGTTTCAGGATAGCCTATTAATATACAGCAAATTCTGTTACATTTTTTTATTCTATAAAAATGATTAAACCAGATAATCATTTTGAAAGCCATTTGCCATAAAATTTTACTTCTGTAATACTAATTTATGGCAGCAACTTTTTATAGGTTGATGGCAAATAAAGCTTCTTTTCTGGGGACAAATAAATTAAAAGAAGTGAAGAGAATACTCTTGAAATTCATTTAATAAGATCATAGAATTATTCCATTTGAAAAAAGGAGTTATTTGGTTAAAAAATTCTGACTATTGAGAGATGAAGTGTAAACAAATGTCTATTGAAAAATAAAATACATAAATAATGTATTTTGAAACTACAGATTAAATTTTTTTAACCTGTATGCAAATAACGTGCTATAGCTGTTAAATAATCGTAAAGATTTAACAGTTTTTAACATGATGTTTAAGAAACTTCCGTTTATTTATTAACATAACAGATGATACATTATTTATCACTTTTAATGGTTCTCTACTAGCGAAAATATTAAAAACAATGATTTCATATTATAACTAATTCCGTTCCTAAAATTCAATATAACGTGTTATATTTATACAAAAATAATCTTTATGTTAAGAAAGAGTACGAAGATGCCAAGAACAGCAATGAAGCACAAGATCAAAAATGACCTTTTTATTTAAAAATAATAAAAGATTTTATTTTCAATATTTCAGTTTTACCAAAGGAGCCACCCATAATAGAGGGAGCAGATTCCATGTATGAAGTTGGTGACAGAGTGAATGTGACTTGTAGTTCTGGACCTTCCAAACCAGCGGCCACTTTAAGCTGGTTTATAAACGGAGAACCGGTAATTACTTTTATATTCATTGATTTTAACTAAGTACATCGAATTACCGGGAACTTATTTTCCATTAGAATAGGTAAATTAGTGTGATATTTCGCTCAAAAATTTAAAAGAAAAATGAATTACACTTTTTGAAAATTTTTGTAAGTATCTGAGGTTTGTAATTAAGGTCACGAAAATTAAGAAAATTTTGTTGGCAATGCAATCAATCATTTTCTTCAAATAAAAATATAGTATTGCTGCTAAAATTATCATAGTCTTTTCATAATTAGTTTATTTTCATACAGTGTGTATAGTAGACATAATTTCCCTCATACTGACCTCCACATGTGATGATCCATAAAACATGTTTAGAAAAATTGCGGAACACATCACTTAAACGCTTTGCTACTCGGTCGTCTCTGTGTTCTTATAAACTGATATAAATTTTTTAGTCTCTCTCTCTCTCTCTCTAATGCTTCCATTTTTTTAATGGTAGATACCGTTGTATAATCACTAATGGTTTTTTCAGCGTAAATGTAACGTTCTATTAAAACGAAGAGCTATCACTATTTGAAATGCCTATAATTTTGTCCCCGTAATTGTGATTATAGGAAGAGTAATAATCTTTTTTATGTCATTTTCTATGGATACCTAGAAATATTTACATTCAAAACTTTACTCAGTTTCCCTGAAAAGTATAACCATAGAGACTAGGTATACTTGCAACATTTTTT
>JAPMOQ010033694.1:755925-791148 GCA_026543055.1 Argiope trifasciata
CATCAGAATACTGTCTTATATGATTTCTTCTGGTCAGTACTAATAGAATGAAATGCGATCCTCCGATAAATTTTTGGAGGTCAACATATTGAGAATAAATTATAGTATTCCCAAATTATTTTTTGGATACAGCATTCGAGAATGAAGCCCAACCTTCCCAAATTATTCTTAGGAGGTCAATATTAAGACAGGAGCAGAAAATGATTGTAATAGATGGTTATAACGAATAGATGTAAACAAAATCGTGGAATAATGGTAATTGCTCTTCCTTTACCCAAATGTTTCATAGCTCACTCCATTCTCCGCGAATCAGTTGAATTTGTAAACTTGCCTATATTTTTTCTTATTTCCAAATATAACCAGGAAACGTTGCCTGAAAATAAGAGTACTAGAGCCTATTAGGAGGTTCGATAGGGAGTAAGAAGCTTATATATATTTTATATTGTAATCCATATAATGATACTAAACATTAAAAACAAATGACTCTCAATTGTTTATAATTATATTTCTTTTTTAAATAAAACGATTCCGTTTTTACATAACTAATTTTAATGAAAAATTGTGGATCGAATAAAATATGAAAAACCATTTTTTACTAGTAGAGATTTACATTCAAACAAACTTTTGTATCAGTTATAAATACATTGATTGATGTTTTGCAATTTTAAGCTAACTTTAGGACACGTAGATGAGTGTTTATCAATTATCTGAAAAGGTAGATTTTATCTTATTCAATTAAAATACAATAATATTAGGTTTTATATAAGCAGGAAAATGATATTGCATAAATTTATATACATTATTTCATTTGAACTGAGAAAACTGTAGCAATAGTCTACAATAGTTTTGAGTTTTTAGATTTAAAAAACCATTTTTTTCATAAAAAGAATAAAATATTAATTTAAAGTACTAATGCTTATTAGAAATTCAAGATTAATTAGGCCTTTAGAACAAATGCTATAATTATTTTTGCCCCCAGCTTTGATAAAGATATGAAAAAGTATATACAGCAAAACTGTTTAAATACAGCCCTAAATTACGCTTCATCCTACGAGATCTCATTTCTGAGTTTTAATCTCACAGAATCTTACACCATGATTTTAATTATTTCATTATGACCCAAGTCATTGTAATTATGAATTTTAATACTTACAAGCGGAGTTTATTCAAATTGTTTAAACGTTTTGTTATGTAATATGTATAGCGCGACTTGCTTCTGTAATAACGTCTCCTTAGTAGCTTTATCTATCTAAGACTCGCAGAAACGTCATGGCGTGTATTCGTACTTCTAAGCAACTAGGAAACTCCCATGCTAAGATCTTAATATTACCTTAATTGTGGGAAATCCTCCTCCTTGATAAACTTGTTTCAGATGGTTAACAACACATCATTCAATGCTGTATAACTAAACTCATCTTTATACACTTAATAGAATAACTGCAATGGAACGAAACAATTTAACAGAGAATAAGATCAAATCTGTTGAAAAATCATCCAAAAGAGAGTGTTCTGTTTCTGTGTATGTAGATCTGATATGAGAAATTCAATTAAATATATTTAACATATCATTCTCTTCAATGAGCCATTTTGCCTTAATTACCGATTCATCCCGGTCATTTCACAGTTGAAAAGTATCTGTAATGAGATGCATATATATTAAACTCATGTTTATTCCAAGTCAATTTATAGATATTTCTTATTCGAGATTTTTAAAAAATAATAGCCACTTTTTTCCTAAATCAAAATAAAACAGTGATCAGATTTCTGTATTTGGTCAGTATCAGATTATTCCAAATCTTTCGAACCTCGCATTGAATTGTTAATAACCTATTGAGGTAGATAACACGGGAATTTCGTGTCTTATGGCATGCAGATAGCTTCTTGTTAAAATATTTTTTTAAAAATAAACTTGGAGTTATATGATAAGAATTCATTATTGAAATAAATCAATAAAAGCTAAAAGAAATTTTTGAAATAAAATTAAAATGCAGGTAATTTTATGAATATTCATCTAAAAAAACACAAGTAGCTTTCTTAATTCAATGTAAGAAATTGATCTAAACTAGAGTTATGATCTAATGATTACTAGAGACCTTCAATCTAGATTTTTCTATATTTTATATCTAGATTGACAAAATCATTTAAAGAATGATGTAAAAATAAAACCGATGTTATAACATGGTCTTTGATTTCTAGTTTAACTAGATTACTTTTTTAAAAATGTATTTTTTGCTCAATTTAAATTTATAATTCCATATTCATAAAAAAATAAAAGTTAAGAATTTTCCTTAACGTCACATCTAATAATTATAGTTACATTTAATTGATATACATACAGCTTTAAAATCTTAATAAAAAGATATGAATTTTGTGACCATTGTTAACCTGTCAAGATTAATTATTTTATAAAAATCTTTTGATATTCTATCATTAAGTGTTTGCAATATTATAATGTGGAATGTTAAATGCCTAAAATATTTGTAATTAATTAATAATGCTTTTCTACATAAGCGAAATAATATATTAAAGTGATTATGAAATATTATTTTAAAAAGGTGGACTCCCTTATATTTTATAGTTGAAGTAATATTTTGAGCTAAAGTTCAACACATGTCGTTTTAATTTGGTCCTTTCAACATACTGAAGAGGTTTTGCTACAAAATGCTAATCATAATCAGCAAATCTTTTTTCTCTGACGAGGTTAAGTAGAATGGTCTCTAAAATAACAATTTAAGATTGTTTTGACTTATATTTGATATTTTAACTCAAATTTTGTTCATTTTTTTAATGGAAGATTCTTTAATACCTGATAAAATTTTTCCGCAACCATCAAATCAATAACTTACTTTTAACCTTTTTTGTATAAACCTCTTGTTATTTAAGTATTTAATTAATTGGCAAATTAAAAATAAAAGTTAATTAATTTTAATTTTTTAATTCAATTTTTTAAAAAAATTCCTTGCTTTCTTTGGAAATTATTAATGCCGAAAAAATATTTAACACTAGATGAAAGTTGCGCACGAAAAAGAAAGTTTAAAACGAAAATATTTTATTTTAAAATTAATAACTTGCTTAAGGACAACGGAAAGGTCCAATTTAAATACGTTATAGGTAATGGTAAAATTGCAATGAAATCCTATTTCAAAAATATGAATGATAATGTTGATCAATATGAATATTTAGAAAAATTATGGTGGTAATTTATTAACTTGAATCTGACTTTCATTTTAGTATGCATATCATTATCCATAAAATAATGTTTTACCTTAAAGGTATGGTTCTATTTTCTTCCATTTACCTCAATAATCAAAAGAAGATAGTTTATATTCATGTGCAGATTTTTTTAATTGTCACTATTAAAATATTGCTAAAATTTCAGAAATTTTATTTTAAAAAAATCTAGTTTTGTTTATTTCCTTTAAAAGCTAATTTTCTGACTATTCTTGTAAGCCAAATGAATTGGGGATTTGGAGGATTTAATAAATTATTCTGTTTTGGCAATTTTTGCAGCAGTAGCTGGGTCCTGTAAGCAATAAAGAATTATTGTTGTAAAATAAAAACATCTTCAATAATCAAACTTTTTAAAGCTCTATTATATGGCAACATATAATTTTGGAATTAAGAGATAATTCTCTTGTGAATCGTTGCTCTCATTGTTTATTTAGAATTTTTTTAAATTTTTTTATTCTAACAATCTCAAAGCTCATTGGTTTCATTTTTAAAGAAGAAAATGTCTTTATTCTAATCAGATTTCTACCTATATGTTTGTTAAAAATGTGCTTAGTCTTAAGAGATCTGTTTGTTAAAATTTAGTTTATTCTAAATAGATTTCTGCCTAGGTGTTCGTTAAAAGTACGTTTATTCTATTTATTTTCTAGTATCGCTTAGAATAAACACATTTATTTTATTAAAAGTGTTTTCGATTCTAAACAGTTTTTGTAATCAGAAATTTAAACACTAAAAGTGTGAACTTCTATACTGCCATAAATAGATTTTGATCGAAGTTTCAAAAATACCAAATATGTTCAATGTTTCATTTAAAGAGTAAAAAATTTTTTTTTAACTAAATTAAATTATTCTGCTTTTAATCTGTAATTAATGAGTATTTGGGTATCAGTCAACTTTTGTGTTCTTGAATTCTTGCAGAATATGGAATAATTTTACTTCAAAATACATTACATTGCAAACTATATTTTTTATTTAATTCAAAATAAAAGATAGTAATTGTATTTAAGCTGCAGTATTTCGATAATTAATTAATTGAGGATTATTCTCAAATTTCTTTTTATTGTAGATAAATAAGCAAGTTAAAAAGCTTAGAGCTTTTAAAATAAAACCATACAACATTGGAATGTATTTTTAAATACACTGAGTACTTTTTTAAAAAATTGTTGAATACATCACGTTTAATGCTACAAATAATGCAATTTCGCCTCACTTTATTTAAATACATGTGTGTTAATGAAATGACCATATCGCGGTATTGCATAGTTGGAAACCAATGCTGAGTCCTAATGGGTACGACCAGTCAAGGGGCTATCCCTCTTCCTTCAGGATAATTTGAGCCCTGAGCCTTATTGCACCAAACAAAAACAAACCACCATACTGAATTTTTTTAATTCCCGAATCTGAAGTACGACCCTAAATAAACCTTGGTAACACAAGAATGTTCGGGATATCTTAAAAACTCAACTAATGTTTGAAAATAATCACTCAGTAAATAAAAGAAAAGCATTAAAACACCCTGATTGTGAAATATAGAACACAATATATGGTTGGAATAAGCTATTATGGCATTGTTTTACCTGTATACAGTCTTGTCTGGCTTTTTCCTACAAGTTTTATGTTATCATTCTTATAGACCTGATATCACTTGTTTTAAAGAAAACATATCAAATGAACGCATCAATAATCTTCTTTATAAAAAAAAAGTAAGGTTTACCTTTTGTAAGAAAACTTCCTTTTGCATTCATTTGATATTTAGACAACGCAATATTTTCATAATCAAAATAACTCTTTAATAAACTGGAAAATAAGATTTAATAAATTCATAAATGTTTTCTTCCTAGGCTAATGCAACATTCGTGCGGAAGTATTCGTCTATTCGCCATTATAGTGGACTTCAAACTTCTCAAGTAGGCCTTGAATTTATCGTGGGGGAAAAGGATTTTGAACAAGGGAAACTGAAGCTTAGATGCGTGGCAACGATATCACAAGTTTACTCCAGTGGAAGCGAGGAACTTATCATAGGAGATAGAGGTCAAGCATCAGGTTCTCATCACGGTAACTTCATCATCATAACAATGGATTTTCGTTATTGTTTTTTATAAAAACAAATAAATGGTTTTCGGAAAGACATATGTTTTTTTTTTCTCCATTGAATGAATTTTAGGGATTTTTTACTAAAAAAGATAAATAAATTCCAAAAAGATATAAATTCTTTTAAATAGAATATTTTTGTTTCTGTTTTCTTTTATCAAAATGGCTTGATAATTTTTGGAAAGATCCGCCTTCTTTTTTCCATTGGTTTTGATTGAATAAACGTTTGATTTTAATATACGTTGTAAAGTTGATACGTAATCGTAAAACAGCAAATCCCAAAGAGTATCTTTCTTGGGAAAAATCAATTACTCTATTTATAAAATATAAACGTATTCTAATTATATTTAAAGCGTATTTTGTATCTTAAATAAAACTTCCATAAACAATTATTTTACAAAATTTGTGCAATTATTTCATATTAAAAGTGTTTAATGCGTTCGATATTTAAATTATTTCCGTTAGGCTATCATTGATTTAAAAAAAATATTTTATGCGAAAAGATACATTTGTGCAAAATAACAACAAAAAACCGTGTTTCAGGGTTAGGCATACGAAACATTTTACAAATTGGCTAGCCGGCGACCGACATGGTATTGCTTTGACGAAGATATCTCTTACTGACATCGCTTTGACGAATTATTTCTTTCTCATATCTGAGTGAAATAATTCATGATCATAAGGTATATAGCTAAAAATTTGGCAATCATTGGGTCAAACGAATAGTCAATACAAATAGCAATGGCAATTTTTATGATTTTGGCAAAATAAGCCAATCATGACGTGTTTCTAAATGGACTCTAAAGTCGTAAAATCACGTACAGTTTGAGACTTTTGAAACCTAATTTTATGATTGAATTTCACATATTATATAAAAGAAAAATATTCATATATTACATAAAATTGAAAAATGCATGACTACTTAAATCTCTCCAAAGAAAAGCTTTTTTTTTATTTCAAAACTACATTATGCATTATACTAAATGAAATAAACAGAAAACAACTGCCATTGTTGCGAAATAAAAAAATTTATACCATATTGGCCATCAATTTCTTTGTAGTAATAGAATATATCTTCTTGGGCGGAACTTGCTCACCTAAATTTGCTATTATCTTTCAGTTTAGTTACTTTAAAACTGGTAGTCCAATGATGGTGAGAAGGTGCTTTTTGACTACTATAGATGTTCTTCTGTACGAGATACTTATTACCATGATTTCAAGTCTTGTTACCAATATCCAGTGACATAAAACTTCGTTAGAAGTTGCTCAGAATAAAAGTAACAACAATTAAGAGCGAATTTACGGATCGATATACATAAGGAAACTCTTTGTGGTTACTGTACATGAGGAAAAGGCAAAAGTGCAAAATTACTATGCAAAATCGTTTCATGAAAATGAAAGTTAGAAATTCGTAATTCCTTCTTTATAAAGCATGTGCATTTCTCAATTTTTTAAAAAAATAAGCACATTATGTTACTAACATGTGAAGATATAGCTAAGTTTACAAGACTTTTTAGAGAATTGATGTAAACAGATTTTAATTGCAAAAAAATTAAATTAAAGTGTCAAGATGCATAGAGTATTGGATTAGAAGTTTGGCTGTAACGATGCTTAGTAAACGATGCTTTGGTAACGATGCTTAGATCTACAAATTTTTCGGTGCCCAGTGCTAGAAGCAATGTTACGGAATTTTATTTATTCATTAAAGAAATTTGAAAATGGAAATTTATTTTCCCATCGAAATAACATAGAGCCAAAAATTTGCCGTTCGTATCATTTTGAGAATAGTCATTAAAATGTTCTTTTCTCTCCAGGCCATTCAAATATTCATTTTATCGAGCAATACATTCTATAAAATTATTTTAGCTAAATACAAACATATATTTTTGTGATGATAAAAATAAAATTTTATGTTTTTATCTATTTTTGCTTTTTTTAAAGTCCACTGGCCTCTTAATTAATAATGTGTGTTATACTTATTATAGTATTAAAGTACGTAATGTTCTTTTGATTAAAAAGTTAATATTGTTACCTACACGATTCATACACTTAAATCAGTATTTTCTTTTACAAAAAATAAGTTTCAACATTTTAAGGTAAAATACATTCTTTTATTTCATTTCCTTTTTCCCCATGCGCATGAAAGAAAAATAATTTACAGCAATTAATAAAAATAACCATTTAAATCGTAATTGACAAACTAGTTTTGGTCATCAACTATTGCTGTTAATGTTTGTGAAATAAACTGTATTTAAGCTTAAAAATTTATAAGCGCTAAGCATCTGACATATTACATTTTTTCCCTTAGAACTTAAAAAAAATTTTCTAAATTGCTTTATAAAAAATATTGTGGAGAACAATTGAAAAGTATTGCAATTTAAGAAAAAAAAAACTCGTCACTTTTCAATCATGTCAAATAATTTGCTAGATAACTTTAAATTTAAAATACATGCCTTAAAATCTTTCTAATGTATTCTTGGAAATTATCTCGAGTCATTTAATTGATTGCCGTTTTCTAAACATCGAATATGTTACTGAACAGCATAATTTTTCTGCCTTAAAAATTAAATGATCAAATTTTCTGTCTTAAAAGTAATTTTAGAGCTTCAAATACTCCTAAGAATTCGAAAACAGTCTTATAAAGGTGTTTTCAAAACTATCTTTTATTTCATTTTCGATAAAACAATAGTTGAGGATCATTTCGATTGACCTATATTTTTAAGATTGCGTGACTTACGTGTTGAACGTAGTCATCTGCTCACGCAAATTTGACGAGATCTTTGGTAGACAAGCCCAAATATAGGAATTTACCTAATGAAAAAAGAACGCTGCCGAAATATTATCTGGATATGAATCATGCTTATCCAGATATGAAATTATCTGATCTCAGATAACCTATTCCGAAAATGAAATCGGTGATCTTCATGTGCGTTCAAAATCTTTAGAGTGGAAAAAAAACTACTCTTTTTCTCCTTTTATCACGGTTTGCTCCAACTTTTTTAATGTTTTGGATAAGTTCTAACTTATTGCCAATGGTCTTTTAAAGAATACGTATCAGATTTTCTTTTCATACACTTATTTTTTACTATTTTAACTGATGGAAAGAAACAACGAAATATCCTTTGTTATTTTGATGTTTTTAATGTATATTTTGTTTGCAAGGTATCATTTCATGTTGTATTACGCTTTCTATACATTCTTTTTTTTTATACATCGTAAGGGGTTAATTTACATTTGCACATGTGCATTGATTTTAAAATATCTAGATACTACAATGATATTAAGAAAAGTTTTTAATTGTATTTATATTAAACTCTACTATATCCAATTTTATAAATCTGGGATATATTTACGCTAATTTAAAGAATTATAAGCTTGAAAATTAATGTTTATACTATTATATATACTTTTAATGCTGTCTCTTAGAATAATATTTTCACTAAAGAAATTAATTATCAATAAATGCATGTATGTAAATTGATTCCTACAAAACACTTGTAATTTTTTAAAAACTGAAAGTAACGAAAGAAGGGAGACACACATGAAATATCAAGTGCAACCGGCAGAAAAAATTACAACTGAAAAGCACTGATTTTTGAAACATTTCATTGCAAAATTTTTCAGTTAATTATTTACGAATAATACACAAAACGCTTCTTTAGTAGCCAGGAAAAAATTATAATGTTTAAAACTATTTTTAATGTATTCTTCCTAAACTTATACATTCATGATAGATCATGGGATACTTAAGAGTCTTTGATAGATATGGTCAAAAAGAAAGAAAACATAATAGTCTGTCTTATTAACAGAAAATTATGCATTATAATTTAATTCACAAAAATAAAATAAAAATAATTTTATGAAAAAAAATATCAGAAGTTAATAATAATCTTTTAATATGCAAAATGATCACATTGGGCTATCTATTGTTTTCTACAAAAATTGCACATGTAATTTAGAACAGAGTACCATGCTCGAATAAATTAGCCTATTCTTCACCAAACAAATATTAGGCTCACTCTTCTCTGGTGTCTCTATAAAATTTTTCGTTATAAAATGCTTCACTGGTATCTGAGGTTCTATTTTTAGGTATGTTTAATATGTCAGAACTATTCTGAATGCCACATGAAAATTTATATTATTCTTATTGAAACTATTTTTTCCTGATTGATCTTTTAGATGTTTGTTTCAGAGCAACATTTCTGATACACTATTTCATTTTAGTCACTGTGTTAGTATTATTAATTTTCAAAATTTCTTATTTTAAAATAAAAATCTATTTCAGGTGGAACATTTGTTCTCCATTAAATTGATCTCACACATTCTTGCTTTTGAAAAATTATTTCAAATGTTAATGTCAAACTAACAATATTTAATTATTATTCTGAGCTCTGAATTATAATTGCTGTTGTCGTTTCAATTTCGAAATACCAATTAATATGTTGAAAATATTTGCTTCATAAAAGGTTTACTAAATTATCTGTCTATAGTGATCATATTTCCAATCAGCATTACACGGTGATCCGTCAATAACATATAGTTTATTCACAAGTAAGTAATCCATCCGCACTTTTACGCATGCACCACCTAGTTTAGATATCATTGATGATGATGTCGTGTCCACGTTTCCACGGAAAGGGGATGCAGTAGCTTCTGAGGGTAAAGACCCCTGAGCACCCAGAGGGCAGAAGTCTGACTTGTAGCTCAAATGAAGATGACACACACATTCGCTTGCACAACCCCTTTTTACAGGGGGGCACATTCACACTCCTCACAGACAGAACACAGAGTAATAACCATGCCCGAACCGGGACTAGAAACCGAAAGGCCCAGATCACGGAAAAGACACGCTACCCCTGTGCCAGTACGCCGGCTTAAATATGATTAAAGTTGGGATAAGATGAGAAAGAAGAAGATCATGACTTTTTATTGAGCAATCTATTGAAAGATTACGAACGTTTAGAATTAAAAGAAAAATAATGCAATTGAATCACAAAATAAATATCAAAATCGTAAAAAAAAAAAAAAAAATAGAACAAAGGAAAAAGCACTTAGTTAAAAAAAAAAACCGTTGAAAAACTGATCTTACTCACTTCATATCCCCTTTTCTTAAAGTAAATTCTTAATCGAATAGAAGTTGCGTAGCTCAACTCATTAGTGAACAATCGAAATGCTAGTTGCTAAGAAACTAGCATAAATAATGATATAAAGGAAACAATTTTGATAAATAGATTCATCATACAGATTTGTTTTACGAGGAAGTTTGCAGCAATAATTATCTTTCACTGTCAGTATCATTACATCTCTGTTATTTCTCGGAGTACTCGGAGTAATATTTTTTGAATAAGTTTTTAAATAAAGCCTGTATAGAAACTTTGAGTACCCTATAACTCATGATTCTTCCTGCTTGATTTGAAACGTTTTCCAACGTTAAGATTCATGATGTTGGCAGTCAGCAAATAATTCTAAGACGCAAAATGCAATGTAGTCATTGTGTGCTGAAAGAAACTCTTGCGAAGACTTGTTTTCTAAGTGACCAGAAAACATGCGGCTGTTTGCCAAAAATGCATGCCGGCTCATGAAGGAATAGAAATGTAATAGCACGAATGGTCTCTGTAGAAACAAATAATAGTTATAAACCTGTAAGTAATATAAATAACTTCATTACTTTATGCAATAACTAGTCTTTACTACTAATTATACTGCTATTCCTTAACTACAGTTCTTGATATCTTTCTTTATCTAAACTACATTTAATCCTACTCATTTGAAAGTTCATGAATTATCTGTCTACCTCCTTATTGAGATCTCAATTTGTCTTCAAATTACGGTTAAATTTATACATACTAACAACATTTCCAAATATTGAAAATAAAAAATGCTAGTATTTCCGAATCGATGAGATATCAATTATTTTTAAACGTATGTCATTCTTTTGGGACTAAAACTTATATCCTCAAGTCACAAAAACTGATCCAATCAGTTCAAATTATTCCAATAAATTTTATGAAAAACAATTTATCAAAAGAAAAACATTTTTAACTAATTGTTATATGCCTATTCAGAAGTCGATTTCCTTTATTCTAATTTCTTACCTTGAATTTTTAATTTATAATACTTTATTATGAATATTTAGTAATCTGAACAAAAAAAATTCTCATGTATAGTAATAAAGTCATTCATAAGGAATCAAAATTTAATTAGATGAATCCATTGACTGAATAGCAAGTTATTGAAATATTAAATAAGTTTTGAAATTCAATTAAAATCTATTTAATCTCAATATACATCATATGTTTTGAAACATAACATAATACACCAAAGTAAAAAAATTTCCAAATTCTAACAAGCCAGAAAGTGAAGTGAAAATCGATTGCAAAATTCAGTCTCTACAACAGTAACTTAAAATAACAGTGTGGAAAAAACCATGTTACAACAATAAATTTCTCTGGAGAAAATATTAGACGTAGACAAATTCAGACGCATCATCTCAGTGAGACAAGAAATTACTATTATTTTCTAAGGAAAAAAGGTTTTACATGTTTATTATCACTAATTCTCTCAGAATTCTCTAGAGTCTATATTTCTGACAAAGCTGAATGGAAATTTATTTGAAAAAGAAAGCAAAGAAGACAAAACTCAAAAAGATGAAACAACTAGATGCAAATATTTGTTCAAAATTTCTATTATAGTTATTTTATTAAAATATCCATAAGAAATAGTATTTCACCAAAATAAAAAAAATTTCTGTTAGACACTGTTTCAATTCCATATCATACATTATTATGGATGCGATACCAATTAGAGATGAACTCAAAATAATTAAAAAATAAATATCTTCTCTCAATAGACAAATTATTTCTAATACTCATGCACAGCAAAGTATGTCTGCGTTCTACAGGGCAGAACACTAAACTAGTTAGAAATTTTGAAACAAATATATTTTGAAAAGAGGGACTATGAACCTCTTGACAATTTTTCTCTAATTTTAATTAATTAAAAATGAGTTTAGATTAATTCGATGCTTTCCCATTGTAAATTTGAAACATTTTTTGCAAGAAACGGAGTTTATAAAATCTTAAATTTTAGAATATTGCGTTTGCAATAATATCATATTAGATTTTGAAAGAAATTTTTCCAATTTGTAAATTTTTGTATAGATATTTGTAATTGTAACCATGCTTTTGTTTGTTACTATAAAATTTGAAACAATTTCATTGATTAATCATATACTCCATTGACAATTTTTTGAGCTTTAACTCTCTTTTTATGCTACATTATCTAAAAAACACGTTATTTTTAAAGTTATGTTTATATGTAACATATATGTTTATATGTAAAGTCGTATGTTTATATGTAACATTAGATTTTAATTCGGGAATAATAAATTGGGAGATGGAATTTTATAATTTGTCCGTTTCTAAATAGTACAATGCTTTCCTGTTATACTTTTTCCACCCACTCCACAATGATTTCCCTCTTCTCTTTCTCACTATTGTTATTTGATATTTTTATTCAACTATTAATAAAACTTCGTGAAGATGCCTTTTAAAATTACAAAACATGTTTTGTTAGTTTTTCTATCATGTAATTTCATGTGAATTATAATTCGCTTAACAAATTCTTGTATTAATAGAATTTTGCATCATATATGCAATTTCGTGAGATTACAAAGATCTATAATTAGGAAACAGTATCTGTGAGATACTAACTCCTTATAGAAACATTATCTATGAGATATCAAAAAGGGCATTGGTTGAATACCGATCACAAATATCTTCCCCAAGAAAACTAAAAAGGTATGGATGATACATTGGAGTTAATTTAGATTAAAAGAAACTAATATTTCTAGTGAGAAGCTAGCTGTCAATAATTTATAATAAAAGCATCAAATAGCATGTATTGTAGCAATATATTAGGTTGGTGCGTATGAAATGTCGGATTCTTAAGTGATTGTATAAAACTGCATATCTTTCTTCAAAAGCTGTTTATTCAATCAAAGTATGCTCCATTCGCTTCAATACACTTCTCCCAACGAGATTTTAAAGCGTAGATGCCTGTCTTAAAAAAATTTTGGTCTTTAGAATTAATAAACTCTGATATCGAGTTTTTTAGATTGTCTTCATTTTCATAGTGTTTGCCCCTTAAAAACAGCTCTAAATGCTTGAAAAAATGAAAATCGGTCGGCGAGAGATCCGGTGAATATGGTGGATGCTGCAAAACTTCATATTCCAGTTCGTTCCAGCTTATTTCGCTCTGTCAGTGCGTGCGGTACCCACTTGTCCATCTTCTTAACCTTGCCAATCTCAGAAAGGTGTCTCAATATCGTTGTATGGTCAACTTTCATCCTGATAGCAAGTTCCCTCGTGGATACGGCTGGATCCGCTTCCACTAGAGCCTTCAGGTCATCATTCTTCACAGACGTTTTGGGTCTTCCGCGCGGCTCATTTTGCAGTGAAAAATCGCCAGTCCGAAATTTTTCGAACCAACGCTGCACTTTCCGATCGTTAACCGTATTCTCCCTAAACGCTTGGTTTATGTTGCGTGCAGCTTTTGCAGCACTATTACCAAGTTTGTACTCATATAAGAAAACGACGCGAATGTCGGCAGAATTCATATCGGCAATAAACTCAAAAGAAATAACAAAAGGGAAGACCTTCGAGAAACCCTATTTTGCTGAAATGAGTCTCTGGCAATGGACAATACGACTATGAATGAGGTTATGCCAAAGACAAAAGTATAACGAAAACAGGGAGACAAACGTCCGCATGTAAAGAGAATCCGACATTTCATACGCACCAACCTAATATGTATGTAATAAAACTTATAATAAGAAGAGAAGGAATTCTGTTTGAATAACAGCTTAATTTTCATTTTTCATTATGAATCAAAATGTTTATTTTTTAATGCTTTTATAATTTTTGTTTGCTATTTTGTTCAAACCATGCCCAGGAAATTTACAAATATAATGTCGTCAGGGATTAAGTCGATTAAAAAAAGAACCGAGTGAAAACACTCAACGCTTATATAACCTCGAAAGTAAATTTTAACGAAATCTGTCTGAACAAGCCTTTATTTTAGCCACGATATTTTCAATAGATACTATAGAATGTGAAAGTAAGAACCCTTCAAAACTCAGAAGCTATAGTGAGGTTTGAATTGAAGTAGTTATAAAATTAATTTTATGAATGGAGATAGTTAAAAATACGTTTATGTATGTTTTAATAAGTTATTCTTTTTTTTCTCAATTCAGAAATCAAACTTAAGTGAATCGGTATGCCGAATGTGCGTTATTCACCAATAAAATATAAACTTACAATATTTAGCTGATGATCTAAGCCAAATTTTTCTATTCTTTGATTTCTATTATATGTTATTTAATTCCATGTTGTTGTATCTTGTCCGAGATCCGAAATTCTAGAGATCCGAAATTCTTCATTCGTAAGAATTATTTATTTCCTTTGTTCTTTTTTTTCGCGATTAAATTAGATTATATTCCACAAAAATCGTTATTTATGCTACAAGCAAATTCACCTTTTGCTGAATTTTTTCGAAATAAAACATGCGCTGCATTCTTTTATATAAGTGCGAGAAATCTGAACAGTAGGTATGTTCACTCCTCAACTTTTCCCTATATTTACAAATTTCGTCAGGTTTCATCTAGCTTTATAAAATAATGAATAGATTTTATCATGTATTTTAGATCTCTTTCTTCTTACTGACTGGGTTCAAAATCAGATATAGATAAAAATGTTAGTGACAGGGCTATATACCAATTATTAATCTTTCTTCTTATTTTTTCATTCATTCTTCTTATACGTGCATATGCACACACATAATTTTGAATTATATTCATTGGAAGATTCAATACCAAATGAGATATATATACATATCCATAATTTTAAAATTTTGGCTTAACGATCATAAGTTTAAAAAAATCATTCATCTAATTGGAATATGAGATTATGAGTTTTCACTTTCACATGCAGTCATAGACATTTATGAATCCAGATTACAGACTGAAGAAAATTTGGGACAACATTTTTTCATAATTTTCAACAGTTATAATTTATAATTTTAATAGTAAAATCATTATGATAAGTTTTAAAGACTTAATAAAACTGAATCAGCATGTTTATATGAACACGTACAGATAGTATGGAATTCTCTTTCACGGATTTATTTCAAAATTTGTCAAAAATCTACAATTTGGTGCAATTGTTCGTCTAGCCTTCTTGGTTTTTCAATTATTTTATTCAAAATGATACATCAAAATCGAATTCGGTTGTAGAAATCTGAAACGGGATCACATACTCATTAATTCTTGAACAAATTTTGTTTAACCTGTGACGTATATTTACATTTCTGAAGATAAAACTATATGCCATATTTCATCTATTTTTTTGGTTAAGTTATTGAGATATTATTTTTTACACGAGCACTGCAGACATGTATACATACTTCTTTGTTGCGATTTTTCATTCAAAATTTCCAAAAAAGCTCACATTCTGTTATAAATACCGCAAAATTTTATCCTTCTAGTTCCTATATTTTTTGAGTGAATGAATTTAAAGACAGATTGCCATAAATCCAAAACATTGGAGTCTGGATCCAGAGAATTATAATATATGGAGATTCATTTTTTTACATCATTCAACATAAATTTATTGATGATTACAATAATTTCTTTTTATGTAACTCATACTCATGAAAATTAAGTTGTTGTTGGTTCTGGCCTCATTACATTGCATTTAACTCAAAACTTTAAAATAAAATATAACTGATTTTTCATTTTAAAAAAGAAATGGAAGCTACTTTAGAAAAAAAAAGCAAACCATCACGCTAATCAAGAATCGCGTTTTATTTCGTCGATGACGTCAAAAGAAATGGCAATGAAAAAGAATGCTTAAACTTTAGAACCCGGATGTAGAAAACAAAAGCGAACTTCCTATCTCCGTCTGGAAAATTTCTTGATAGTTTCCTGTCAACCCATTTAAATTAGCCCGTGCCGGTAATTAGCTAACACTTAAAAGCACGCAAAAGGTGTCAAATTTGAAACTCATGACATTTTTTGACTGAGTTAACTACCATAATAAGCATGTAAAAGAAGTTGTGTTAAATCGAATGTAAATAGCAGTGATAAGGTGATTAATATGTTGTCAATATTTCGCACTTTGTTCTGTAGAAGGCTTAATCATTGTTTACATTCCTTCTTTTGTGCGATGACACAAAAGTTCAGTCGAGTTTGTTATTTTTTATTGGAGAAAAAAGTATGTAAGTGAAAAATATTAATGGGAAAACAGGTGAATAGTTTCACTATTCTGATTTTGGATGATATTAGCTAGACTTAAATTTAAGAGGAAATAGTTAAAAGCATATTGATTCCCTTACTTAATTTCTTTTTTTACAGATATAAATCATTTTTTCCTTTTTTAATAATCTAAGCATTGATTTCCAGCTATTTATATTTCGCTTTTTTAATAATGAGGAATAACTTTCTAGAAAAGGATTTCTTGGTTATATTGTATAATGATAAAAGGTTTTGATTTTTTGAGCGAACATGATATTTATATATTAATCTTGATTTCCTTTTTCATGAAACTGTCTCATTTTACAAAATAATCTACAAAATATTTTGTTCTGATGTATTAGGAAATATTATTCACATTATGGGGGAAAACACAATATTTTTTTTTCTGGTTAGAATAACTTAAAGTCAACTGAAGCAATGAAATGCAGTTTTTCAAGAAACAATATGCAAAATATTTGTTGAAAATAGTATGATGTACTTCATTCTGAATTTAGTTTTTGCGAAGTTACCATGAATGTTATTACTTCTTTCTTCTAGTTCCTCACAACTGAATCCTTAGTTACTCCCATCAGATACTAATATGTTAGATACTAATACCTTTCGGTTACCGAAATATTGATATTCGACCCAAGGATGTGGATTGCGAAAATTTAGCAAGGAAATGCCGACGCTAGTTCCGTCCTTCTCATCTTATTTATGTTCAAAATTAGAAATTATCGTCTCAAAATACATCTCAGGTTACTTTGAAGTAGAATTAAAAATAATTCAATTCAATTCGTTTCAGACGATCTTGTATGACACATTTCCCCCCAAAATAATTTTTCATTTTTTTCTTTCTCTTTCATTTTCGTCTTAAAAATTCTTATAACTTATCTTAGTAACGTATACGTTAACGTTAACGTATAACTTATCTTAGCTAGCTACTGTTACCTACTTATGTGGCTCCAAATACATTGAAGCAACGGAAATGGGCCATTCTAATCAATATTTCTTAGTTTACACTGGTTTGAAATCACTGTTTTAAATATAACTAGTATATTAATTTGAAATTTTGGCCAAGAGCTTCTAAACCGCAAAAACTGCAAGATTTGTGGGTGTAAATGCGTGATAATTGTTGATATATAAATATTTTTTTTTTCAATTTGTAAATAAAAAAGCTTGTACGTAAAAAGATATTTCTGTAATTTTTTTATTAGTATATTGTTTTTTTCTCATTTAAAATTATTGAGGAAATACTATAATCGTCAAAAAATACAAACTCCAGATTTTTACGAATATCCAAATTTCAACCTTCCATTAATTCAAAGAATACATTTTTGAAATTTCGTCTATCTGTCTTTGAACACGATAATTCAAAAATGCTTTGAGATAGATGAATGCAATTTTATACAAGAACTTAACACCAAATTTTAGATTTCTATCAAATTTTTGAGCGATATCAATTCTGAGGAAGTCGGTTTGCCCGGATATTTCAATAAAAGAAAACAGCAAAACTACAAAATTGACATCTAAATAGATAAAACTTATCACACAGGTTTAACATATAGATTTAATTCAATGCTTAAACAACATCTAGATAATATTATATTCCATTTAAATTCCTGACAAATTTTAATCGAATTTGTATATCCGGTTGTTTGAGTTCAAATGAGCATGATTGCAATAAAATGAAAATAAGCTAGAATTATAAAATTTGGTTACATTTTTATAATCTAAAATGTGTTGTTGTTTCTTATGGCACTTGCTACTGGACAAGACTACTGTTACGAAGATAGCTATTTAAGCCTTTAGGGTGCGTCTCTTGATATTTTCAATAGCTCCATCTAGGACCAAGACTAATACTTTGCCACGCAAGTGTCACAGCCCTTTTTACTGTACGGACTTCATCCACTCATTCACAGATCGTAATTTAGACCTGAATCAGAGAACCAGTATCCCCTATGATATTACTCTCGATATGTAGGACTTTGTGACCACAGCAGATTTATACGTGCGTCAGTCATCACCACACACGGGGAATTTTCGACTTCGACTCGAAGCCTAACGGACACGAATCTAATGCCCTACTAACCAGGCTATCCCAGCCCATTTAAAATGCAAATCTTATGAAACAAACAACATTCGTTGAGAGATTAGGCATTTGTCAGCATTTATATTTATATACAGTTGAACGGAATGCTCCAAAAAGTATCATCTTAGATAAGTTAAAAATAAATTTTAAGTTTTGGTATCTAAATTATAGATTTATAATAGATTTTGAACCAAATCAATCAAGGTGTATGCCAACTATTGGTCTTTGCTTCTAAACGCATTTAAACTAAATAAATAAAATCGCAATAGTTTAAATACATAAATATTCAGCGATATTGTAATTACAATTGTCGTTTTATTTCTGCCAAATTTTCGTTCCAATATGGCGGAGAAAAAGGCGTGCAAAATACATATTTGATTTTCGAGAACTTTTCTATTAACTGCATGCTTGGGATTAATCATTAAAAAATATTACACACTACATTCAAGAAAAATTCTTTCAGACCAAATATCTGTATTCACCACTGCCATGCTAGACAATAATGGCATAATCCAATGTCCATAAATTTTACGCGATACGATGGAGAGAGAATAACACATTTATTAGAGAATATGCAAGACAGATTTAGGGATATCACACCTACTGTTTTTATAATACATTTCATTTCGAAGTTCAGCATATCAGGCATCAACAGAAGATTCCACATTTTTGAATCGGTATTAGATACAAACTTATAAAATATCAAGTCATTTGTAGTTCTACATAATAAACTGCTATCATGATGATTGAATCTTCTAAATACTTCAAAAGTAAATAAGAACATACTGTTTGTAAAAGAAATAAAATTCAAAATATTAAGAAAATTAGAATAAAGGCAGCGCAAATGCAAAAGTAACTAGAAAAGATTTCATGATTTTTGTAAAAAGGAGAATTTATGATTAGAAAATGCACTCACTTGCATATAAATAATCAAAGAATCTGCAATATACACTTTTTTAATTCTAATTTTAATACTTATGAGTAAAATCTTTTTCTCTAGAAAGTTTATTATTAAAAACCTCTCTAAAAAAGTCCATATTTTTCTTCCATTTCTATTTTTGTCTTATATTACTAACAATTTGTGGTAAGATATTTTAAGTTTGAACGAACCAAATAAACATTGTGTGAAAATATGTAACCAGAAAATATTGTTTTTTTAGTTATAAAGAAGTATTTGAATTAAAATTGATTAGTTGATGCTTAGTTTCATCTAAACAGAAAGACAAATATTTTAAATAAAATGTTTACCATGTCTTATTTATAGTCGTTGATCCAATGAAATTTATATTTTAAAAAATATTTTTTTTTTTGCTGTCGTTTAAAACTCAAAAATTACTTTTTAACGAGAAACTAAAAAATAGAATTATTTCATATTAAAAACATTTATTCCTGACAAATAAATTATTGTCTCAATTGAACTGTTCATGCATTAAAATTATTCATTCATTTTCAATTTAATGCTGGCACTATATTGAAATCCGTTTAAACCCTCCATATCCCAAATTAAAACTAGAAATAGTTATCGCAATTTTACGGCTAATGAAAATTTTATATAAAAAGTACCGCTTAAATTAGTAATTGCTGAATTTTGTTCATGAGCGAAGTGTTTTAATTGATGTTGCAATTATTTTTATTTTCAAAAGTATTAAATATTGTTAGCTTTTAGTGACTTAGTTAGTACATAGTTAAAATATTTTGATGAATAGTATAAGAAAAATGTTTTTGCTATTTTCTTAGTATCAGCCCAAGCATTATATTTAATAATAAATATTTATAAATTTAAATAACATTTACATGAAATTTATGAACTAAATACTTGTTTCATACAAAAACATAAATGTTTTTTAAATAAGAGATAATTTGCTTTTAATTAGACAAAATATTTTGCAAATTCATGATATTTACAAAAATGTTTGAAATCAATTATTAATTTCATTCTTTTGCCTATTATTTTTCTTTTTCTTACTATAGAGTTTATATTCTGTAGAGAAAGTCCCAAAATTTAAAAAAAAATCAAATTATAGATGAATTATGCTGTCTTTTGGGATTAAAAATAAACTATTCAGAAGAAAGAATTTAATTTTAACCTCTTATATTACTAAATAGCAGGGTTATTTGAAATATAAATAACAACAAAAATTGAAAAGAAATAAAAATTATCTTAAAAAATCGCTTCTGTAGAAGTAAAAAAAAAATTGCTCAAATTACCAAGGGAAGTTACATGGAACTATTTTTACGGAACAAACAAAACTGAATGCTTCTTGTTGTATTGTGTTCATATTATTTTGTTCTAGTTTGTTTAGAAGGTAGCTCAAGTTATTTGTAATCGATGAAATTTTTTTGAATCATTTTGTATTTTTAACTAAATAATTTAGTCAAAATCACATAAATTGATGAATTAATATTTTAGAATCAATTCAGTATGCTTTATTATTTGATTTGAAATAAATAAACTTTGAACAGACCTCGTAAGTTAGAACATTTTTAAAATGATACCAGAATCGACACACCCTCTTCAGACTTCCACGCCGTACCAGAAGAAGATGACATTAGATTCAATGTATACCCAATTCACAATAAATGGTGATTAAGGGTGGTTCCATTCGGATAGCTATAACTTAATGCTACATCGTCGAAATCAGACAGAATGTAGAGCTTGATGTTGAAGGTTTTTTTATTCTCTCATCTAAAATTTTCATTGCGGAACTACTTTGTAGAAAAAGATGTGACTTTTTCATTTGTGAATTGATATTCATTGTTTCCTCTGATAAGGTAAGAAGAGGGCGAAAAGGTTTTAGTTAATTTTATTTTCTTAAAAATTTCTTTTACGGTCCTTTTTATAATTATCAACTTGAAAGGTAGGTAAAACTATAAACCATTATTAATTTTTGGCATATTGGTCCTCAAGATTTTTAAAGGAAGAAGGTGGGTCTCATTTTAGAATTTAGAACAAATTAGTTTTAAAAAGTTAATTATTAGTAAAATAAAATTTTGAAATGATTTAAGGCATATTACATTATATAATATGATTTCGCAGCAATTTGCATATCAAGGATTTATATGATAAAAAAACTTTTATTCCTTTATATTTGAGAGTGTAATTAATGAAGATCTCTCAGGAGACCAATTAAATGATTAAACGGCTATTTGGTTGCATTTTAAGTAAATGGAAACGCTTTGCTTTCTTTAAAGAACGATCTGTAAAAGCTTTGGATATTACAAATTTGATAATAAATTCATTAAAACTAAAGTATTCTTTTAAAATTCACATTTTTGAAAATAAAATTTTAAAACTATTGTGAAATTTAAGTAAATTAAGTTAAATAAGATGAAAACAGTAATACAGGTTAGCTAAACTGCGTTTAAAAATGGGATGAATATCAAGATATTTGATAAACCTTTTTTGTTTGTTTGTTAAACTACTGCGTTTTTCTGAAAGAAGAATCGATATATTTTTAATATGCCTTTAAAATGTAGAATAAAATCATATAAAATAAGAAATTATTGTGAAATAAGTTCAAATAAATGCAAAAAAAAACCACTTAAAACAAAACATCACTGAATATACAAAGAAAAAAATATCTTGTAATCTGATTATATTCTTTAAAAAAATTATAAAAATATCATATAGCGAGAACAATTTTAAAGCTCAGTACGATACGATTCTTCATTTTTTTAAATAGGAAGTGTCTAATATTATGGTCACTGATTTCCAAGAAAATTGCATTGATAAAAAATATCACTTACAGTCTTCAAGAAATTTTATTTAAAGCTTGAAAAATAACTGTGAAAGCCTTGCTTGAAAAATAAAAGTGACTATTTTGCATATACTTATTTACTGAACTTTGTACTGAGCCCCAATTATCATAGAAAAAGAAATAGTTATTCATCTTCATGCTGCTTGTAAATTTCAAATACCACATGCTAGATCTCAAACAGCTCACCCTTCCAGGATCTTGTACAATCATATTTTCATTCATTTCACTATTTGAACCCCCGTTTGAACAGCTGACCCTGCATACATTATACTTTATGGGTGAGCCTTTTTTTCTTATATTTCAAATAAAGTACTTTTCAAACTCCTTCTGGATATGCACAATTTTCTCGATAAGTAAAGGTCATATATGCATGGTACTGTGGCCTTTTTTTATGAGGAAGAGTTTATTCGAGCATTAATAAACAACCCTTTACTGTCACATGGCGATAACTTAAAATTACAAAGATGAGATTTTACGAATTTTCTTTAACGATGGACGAGCAAACAAGACACAGTACATTATTAAAACAAGTATTAACCATTGAATAACATCAATAAATGAAAGTCTTATTAAAAAAGATCCATTAACCAGTTGACTTTTTTTAACGAGTACACTCTTCATGGAAAAAGTGCAACATTTCACACTGTAACGAGTTTATTCAATTACATTTATTATATTTATGTAACAAGTGTTTCATTATTATATTTATAATTAATTGCTTATTATGTTATATAATACATATATGTTTATGACAATTTAGATACGCATTTTCAGAAGAGGTCGAAACAGTTAACTGGGTAATTCCTCAAAAAACAAGTCTCAGCCACTGGATCAGGATTCCATTATTATCTGAATAATGAATTCACTTAAATCATACTGGCATTGAAATTGGTATTTTCCAAATAGTTTTATATTTGAGAATTAAAAATTGATGAATTGGTTATCTGAACTTTTTCCATACTAACAAATGGAATAAAATATTATTTAATACATACATATAACAATTAATATTAGAATTATTTTGAAATTATTCGATATTGAATATGGGATCCTAATTCAGTGCATTACGTTGCAGCAGTTCCCTACCTCGTGCCCGGACAGGACGGACCGAAGATAGAAGGTACGAGTCCAAGGTATGAAATTGGTGACTTGGTAGATGTTAATTGTACCTCCGCTCCTGCTAGAAGTGCGGCTCTGCTCAAATGGTACATTAATGACAAAGAGGTATGTACATTTTTTCCATATCCAATTTTTTTATAATGTTCTTATGATATCGTTGTTTCTGTGAATGCATTTTTTTTTCAAATACTTCTGAATGCTAATTTTTTTTCCAGATAGGGATTAATTTTATTTTCAAAATGAATTAAAGTAGATATTTAAAATTTTTAATTGTATAAATCTTATTTCGAAAATGTGACTGCATCGATAACAGTTCTTTTTACCAACAATTGGCATTGAGAAAAAAATTATACTTCAGTTACTTTCCTATGGAAACTGGTGAATTTAGTTTCCCAAATTAATTTATAACCAAATAAATATTTATTCTTTGATCTAACTGATTTTTTTAATTTTCGATTATTTGCTTTATTTCTACTGAGTTTTGTTATAGTTTTAAAGTCAAAAAAATAACCTGATGAATTTTCCATCTGGATATTTAATTCAATTATTACATTTCTGTGCCTTTATAATGTACTTTTGTTTATTTTTGTTTATTTATCTATTTTGCTGTTTAGAATAAAAAATAATCATTTCTAACTGACAGGATGTAAATGAATAGTTCCAAGATTTCAATATCTCACGTCTCAATATGATTTAGGAAAATTACAAAATTTATGCTTGTCTAAGAAATGGTTAAAATTGATACCCTAAATTTGTAAAATTTGGCTCAAACAGGCACTACTTTTTAATTTACTACTTCTGGATACGTATACGTCCAAAACACTAATATCCCAAATTTGGTTTAATTGAGATTGAGTGATTATGTATATAATCTGAGATTAACTTTGAAAACCTATTAAAATAAAAGTGAATTAGTTATAATAATAGGAATAAAGTTTATGCTTTATAATTAAAGGAATCAATCTTATATCAGGAGAGCTTATCAAAACAGATTTTATGTTTTGATACTTCTTTTGATTACTCATAAAGCTGAGATGGTTGAGTTTTGGTTGAAGTACCATCTTTGTTGCTTGACTAATTCATAATTAAGATATCCTTCCCAAAATAGTATTCATGTGCCTTTGATAAACTCAATTTTAATTCATATCAATCAAAAATACATACTACTTGCCAACAAACATTATTTATAATTGATTTTTGTTCCTTGCACTTAGATAAAATGCATTATTCTTTTATTGTTACTAAAATGAAAATTTTGGGGAAAGCAGTAAATTTTTTACTACAATTTCTGATTTTCCTCAAAATTTCATTTGATTTCGTAAGGTCAACATATGCATATTTCAGTTAATTTCAGTTTCATATGTCTGCATAAATTAATTCCACAATGACAACCAGTAGAGTACAATCGCCAGGTAGTCAGTATATTAAAAAAATGAAATTTAGAATTAAGTCGCGAAAGTTGTAATAAGAGAAATCAAAATTAATTCAGCTTTTATAATAAAAGAATCCAAAAATTCAATAGTTATTCAATGCACATGGAAAGTTGCCCCTCGTATATTTTTTCCTTACGTTGTTGATTCCAATACAGATCACGACTATTTTACTTATCTCATTGCTCGCTTATTCATTAGTTGCGATGTTTAAATGAAGTTTTATTTATTCCTACTTTTAGATGAAATATTGTTTTATGGCTATTATTTAAGTTTTCGAAAAAAAAAAAAATGAAACTCCTATAATTGTATTTCCAATATCCGGTGTTATATACTCATAAATTTGCTTTTACAAGCTATTCTATTTTTTAAACATTGTGGCAGCCAAATGCATACTGCAATTCTTTTGACGACATTGCCTAAATTGTTATTATACTATAATACAATGGAGACTGTGGAATTCAAACTAAATGCACTGAAGCTTTTAAGATTATATGGAAAATTTGTAAAAGTTTCTTGAAATACAAAATGCACTCCCAATTTTGGTTATTCTGTAAATGAACACGGAAAGAGCTAATGGCGATTTTCACTCTGCAGTGAAATCAACGCAAACAATTTGAAAGGAGGCGACGTTAAGCTACAATGATTCATATTATGAGGAGTACTAAATATAGGCTATTGAATTAAAAATGGCGAAGTTAGTTTGATCTGTTATTTAATTTGCAAATTAATAGTCCTTTTATTGATCTTGCATCCGTTGCGGCATCAAAATCGGTAATTGTTGATCGTGTTGCAGTAGGTTTTGTGTGAATTAATTAATCCTTGTTGAAATATAATCTGACTGTTTCCACATGTTATTGCTGTCATGATCAAGAAAATCCCGAGGAAAGTGACGATGGATTTTCGATGATTCTTGTATCACATACAGATGCTGTTAATGCACTTGAACTAGTGCTCTAATTGAACAATCACAGTACAGTTAAGATAGAAAATGTAATGTTTCTACTTCGCTGGTGCTAAATCGTATGATCAAACTTATTTTATTGCAGCAAAAGAAAACAATCGATTTAGCTTCTACTAATTAAAATGTTGTAAGGTCAATTCAAATGTTTTTTAGATTAGAAATAAACATTAACTTTGTTTATGATTCATAATTGTTATTTTTCCTTTCTTTTTAAATAAAAATATTTCAGAAAATTTTAAAAGTAAGAGGATAAATCAAAAGCTTTAGATTCCTGAAATTCAAATTACCATTTTCCAATAGGAATTTCGAAATTAGTTTTAAGTATCAGATACTGTGCAAAGCACATGAGGAACCTAATTAAAAAATTTTCTCATCATATAACATAAATTTCAGTTTAAATTTATTTCACTCTTACAGAAAGTTATCAATAATCTGATGACTAATAAAATTGTAGAATTTATTATTTAAAATTAGTATAATTTAGTCTTTATTCAAAATCTGTTAGAAAAATTTTTGTGATTACATTTGTAATTTCAGATCCTGATAAAAATTCAGTTGATGAAATTAAGGAAATATAACACTATTTGGATTAAAACAAAGCTTGACAATAATAAATGGAATGCAAGAATTAACATAAAGTGTTTTTAAGCAATTATAGTAAGCTCTAAGCACTAATCTCAAATAAAACAATCTGTTCTTTCATCTATTTTAAGTATTAAATGGAAATTTAAAGCCGTCTAGCAATAATGAGTTCTATGTTGGATGTTATATATTATACCTTTAAACCTAAGAAGTATTCCTCGATTAGCATTTTTTTTAGAAAAAACGCTGCAGACGTGTTTTGTTTCTCATATGCCAAAAACATTTCTTTTTCATTTTATGAAAAATTAATAATTTATAAAAAAATATTCCTTTTATTATTTTGATGTAATTGATCCAGAATTAGCATAAAACTTTCTCAAAGTATGTTGATCTTCAATTTATAAGACGCTAATGTGTTGTAAAAATTTTGCATTTAATATTCTAAGTAAATATTCAATTTTCATCTGGAATTTAAAAACCATTTAATGGTAAGATTTAAAATGCATTCTTTATGACGATAATTGTTTCGCATTGTTTCCATGAAATTTTTATGCGCTACAAAATACTATTTTCATGTGCTAAAATTACAAACATTATGTTGAAAGATGGACAATTTTTTACTGTTAGAAATTTTTTATAGCGTTTCAGAAAAGCTGAAATATTGACAATTTCTCCTAGTTAAAATTGAGGAAAATAGTTAAAAATAGTTGAAAGGATGTTAAAAATATAATTGTAAATTGAACGATGCAATCAGAAGGAGCTAACATGCACGCAAAAAAATAACGGAATGCAAAAACACGAATATGCCGATTGATTAAATGGAAAATCCGTATTTAAGAAAATTGCACGCTGAATTACTAATGGTTAAATATATTTTTTGCAGGTTTGAGTATTATTAATCATCATTTTTTTTTCAAATAATGGCAGAACAAGAAAATATGAAACATTGCAATGGTGTTTTTATCTAATCAAAAAAACAAACAAACTGAGGCATCTCGTTTTTTATAAAATGTATTAGTCTTATGAACCATGGTATCAAAGAAGAAAAAAATAATAAATATTTCAATTTGAATAAAAGCAAGGAATCTTTTATGGAATCTTTTCATACAAATGTCAGGGAATAATAATAAAAATGCTAAGTGCTGTGAAGGTCTTTGAAATAAAAACATCTGTGTCTGAACAGCATTTAAATGCATCAAATGTCAACATCTTAAAGATGTTTCTGCAATTCTAAACTAAGAATTATCTGGTAAAAAATGATATATTAACCAAAAGTTCGCTTTGTCTACCGACCGTTAAATCGACATGTGCAAAAAATTAATAAGAGTCTCCACCTCATCTTTGCATGTAACTGCTACGTACGCAAATACTAAATTATACTTATTTAAGACAAAATAGTTCAAATGTGAGATTTTGCAGCTGACTAGTTGCTTAGAATTTGTAATATTTTTGGACCATACGGTATGTGTCAATAAAATAGATCAATTTTCAATCGATCATGTCCTTTTCCAGAATAGACGAGTACAAGATTTTCCCTTTTTTAAAATTACCATATCCTAATTCATTACAATTAGTATGGTTGGAATCGTATGTTTTTTTTAAGAAGAATCTCATCACTCTCATCATGAACCAAGAAAGGATTGAATCCGCCTTTTAGCTGAAAATATTACATGAGCTGAACTTAGTATAGAATCTTTGTACAATGAGATGACATTTCACTATCACTAAGACTCTAGTATTAAGACTGTGTATCTATTGCTGTGTCTGGGATGAAGTTTTTAAAAATTGTAATAAAATACTATATATATATATATATATATATATATATATATATATATATATATATATATATATATATATATATAAAGAGAGAGAGATGATGATGATTTAATAATGATAGATTTTTCGGTTGATCTTGTGTGTTTAGAGCTTATAATATTGTAGAAATATAAGATAAATTTGATCCTGACCATACCATTTCGTTAAAAAAAATAGCACAAAGAGATTACGCTCTCCCATTTCATTGAAAAAGTTACATATGTTTGGATTAATAGAAAATCTTTCTACAGTAAGGAACGTTTTTTAGAACTAAGCTATAAAGTAAGTGCATTATGTTCTGAGGTGAATTTTGTTTGAAACTGTTATAAAATATTTATATATTTTTTATTTTTTCATAAAAAAAATTCTGAAAAGCCTATGAAACAAAAATATACCAGTTAAAATCAAATTACTTCTTAAAAAATTGAAAGAATTCCAGGATTTTTTAGAGGTGTTGAAAAGTGATTTAAAGCAAAAAGTTCCTAGTTTAAAATTTTATCAAATGATTTCTTCAGAGACTTCCATAAAATATAACCATATATATAATTTCATATTATATAATTTCATATTATATAATTCCATATATATAATTCTTAGCTCCTGAAATAAGCTTATATCCAGTCTTTAAACATTGGATTCGAATGATAAATAGCATTGAATTTTCAATCTTTTCAGTACTATGAACTATTAAACTAACTGTAATATTTTTATAAAGAAATAAATATTCTGTACTGTAGTTTAGAGATTGTTGAACGTCTTGAAAAATCCTTATACGAAACATTCATATAATTTTTTTAAATTTTTGTGCTTTTTTAAGAAATTTTATCAAGATTTGGAATTTTACTATGGGAGACTTTAGACATAAGATTGATAATTTTTGGCATGATAGCTGGTTTTCATCACCATGTTGGGTATAACAATGGTGTAGGGTAAAGTTTCCTCCCATAGATGATGGACCGAACCTCCTATAAGATTGGTTGTATATAGGCTATTATTGAACTCAACTATAGTTCCTGCCTATTGCTGTCGCAGCTTCCTTCAATTTAACCTCATGATATTGTGGGAGGGATAGAAGTAACTGAACTATAAATACTGGAATTAAGTATTGAAGAAGATGTAACATCCAACGATGTAAAATAATATTAAAACATGAATTATATAGAAATAAAATCAAGAAAACATCCCCGAGAATGAAACTAGAAACAGAATGCAAACAATTTCTAGAAATAAAGAAAAGATATTGCACAAAATAAACTTTTCATCTTAAAAAAATAATTATATGGACGTTGTTATTTAATATAAAAAGTTATACAGAGTCAGTGGTCAGAAACTCAGGCTGAAACCCTTTTCACCCACGAAAGACAATAACTTGGGAATCACTAGACTAAAGGAAGCTTAAATATAGAAAATACAGTTGAGAAATAACACTTTTACTTCACTCAAGATTTGTTTATTTACTATGCAAAAATAAATTGCAGATAATTGTTGAGTTGCAATATTTTTAATAAAAAACGTTCATATGATCATTGTGCTAAAAATACTGTTATTATATTAAGGATCATTACTTCTGATTGCGATAGTGACGTTGATTTCATATGATTCAAGATGCGAATCTCAAACATTGTTATATAAGGTTTTTGAATTGGATCTCGCTTTATAACATCCATAAGTTACCAGCAAAGTTTTTCTAATTTTAGTCGTTATATGTACATTATTTTTATACCATTACTTAATTATTAATATAGTTATTAGGAATAATAATTATTACTATTAAAATTAGGAAATTATTATATTATCCTTATGATTAGATTAGATTTAATTTTATTAAAAATGCTTGAATAACAAAAGTAAAAGAAAATATGGGCTAAATGCTCTAGAACTCTGCACATATCAACCAATTGAACATATTGGTTAACAGCGACAATTATAAGTCTGGTATAATGAATAGGGATATGCTGAGATAGTTTAAGGATGGATTAAGCATGTATTAAATTGATTAACCTATAGTTAACTCACACGACACCACATAGTTATGACTGTCAGTGGCGTAATCACATAACACTACGGCCCATTATTGTGGCCCGACAGCCATTACATGTTGCCTCAGGGCAAACCTCTTTCATATTGCCAAAGGCCGTTTTTTCATGTCTTATTTCCTCCTGCAAATTGCGGAATGGCTTATAAAATGTTACTGACAAAACCCATAGGCGTTAATTTATTCCCGTACATTTAACACTTGATTATTCTTAATATTATTTTCTAGTGTTAGCAACAACAAAAGAGGTGGAATAGGAATTATAATAAAATTCGTTTTAATGGCTTAATTTTTGTTTTATATAACATTGACTCTTGTAATGAAAAGAAAATTTCTGGATTCAATGATTTTTTCTATAAAAATAAATCTTTTTTTATACTTCAGATGAAGTCTATTCGAGTGACATCAAAATCGCATAAGAATGTCACTGTAAGCTTTATTTAGCTGCATATTGATTAATTGTTCTTCTATGTCACTTCTTTTTAGTTTATACAAAACGAACAACAGATTCTAAAATTTAAAAAGCATTTGACATGAATGATGTGATTAAGTGACATATTATCCCCATTTCCAAAATGCAGATTATTCTTGATCATTTTGGGATAAATGTGATTGAAAATAGAAAAATCTTAAACGGTTTGATTTTATAATATCTATAACAATCAGATAGGGAGAAGAAATAAATGCATTTCTATTTTCAAAACCAGTAGGAGTGGACTGAGGAAAACTTTCTCGTATGCCCTCAAATAAAAATATCAATCCGAAAACAAAAAAAAAAAAAATGTATGAACTTTACCTACGGAATTTGTTGAACCTTTAGAATAAATATACATTGTATTTAGAGAGCGCTAATGCTGCTACAACTAAAACACAACTGAGCAAATTTAGAATAAATATTAGTAAAATTGAAACACTTACAGCCAAGGAATTAAAAATAATAAAGAATCCAGCCTGAGGACTTTCTCAAGGGTCACCTTCAGACAGGGATTCAAACCAGGGATTTTTTCTGTGAAGGGTCTGACTTGCGTCAAGAAATTGACCCCTCGTGACCCAAAATTCCTAGAATATTGAGGTTTTGGAGATAAGATTAGAATCATAAAAGAAAAAAACACAAAATTTTATACCATAGTAAATCGAAAAAATCATAGCAAACCAGAAAAACACCAGACCATAAAATCAAATTCGTCGACATAAGAAAGTAGAAAGAGCACAAAAAAAATCTTACATATCACATATTGTAATGCAAAATTTATACAATAATAAGTCAAATCAATTTCAAATAAAAAATCACATTAAACCTGATATCACAAGAACATAAAATCGAAATCAGCAGCATAAGAAGGCAGAAAAAACACTCACCAAACTGAAAAAGCATCTTCAAGCGATAGAAAGAAGTGAAACCTATACGAGTAAAGTGTACTTCCTAATACTAAAATTAATTTTACCGCGTTAGTAGTTAAATACGCCTACTTTATTAAGTCATATGCAGCGTTATCAAAGGAACTATTGGAGCGCCATCTATTGAGTAAAACTGAGCATTGAATTAGAATTTATATAATTGTTTTCTAATTAATGATTCGATATTGCAAAAGTTTTTTGGAAACTCATCATATTTAAGTTTTCAAGCAGATTATTAGTTGCTGTAATGTAAAAAATTGTGTTAGCACAATTTTTTTTAACTCTGTTAAATTGTGAAAATATTAAGTTTTTGAAAATTTTAGAGTTTAAATTTGAATGGTAATTAAAGAGTTTTATTATTTTAAAGTTAAAATCATCCCTTTTATCGTAAATACCTATTAAAGTTTTTTATTAGATATTTATATATTAAAATATAGATAGTTAGCTTTATGTTGATCTTCATTTGTTTCAGTTAAAACTAAATCTTTTAGGTAACAATTAATAACTACATTAGGACTATCTAACAGAAGTAAATCATCTATATATCTCCAACCTTTAAATGAGTTGTGTTTAATTAGGTTTTGTTCATAGAGATGTAAGAAGTTATTAGCTAACTCACTAGAAAAAGTTGTACCTATTGAAATTCCCTTTACTTGTTTATAGAAATTAATACCGTTAAAAGCGTAATTTTCTTTGATGTTAAATCTACATAAATCTAACCAATTATTTTTCGTGATAATATTTTTATCTAAATATTCTTCATATATATATATATACATTCATCTATAAATTTTGGTGAGGAAGGTTATTGTATAAATTTTCAAAATCACAAGTATTAATTTTTTTAACATTGTTATCCTTTAGAAAGTCTAAAATATATTTGTTATTATTGATTATAATGTTTTCTTCATCTTTAATTTTATTTAAGATAATTTTCGGGTATTTAAAAAAATGTTTCCCCATATAGTAATTGTAACTATCTGTGTTACGAAGTTACGAATCTAAATTTTATTGGGTTTTTATGAAATTTTACAGTTGGGAATAAATAGTGATAATTTAAAGAGCAAGTTTTAATTTTAGTTTTTTTAGAGAATGCTAGCATCCTTTTATCTAAATCCTTTTTCCCGGTACTAATTAAACTGTAAGTCGAATTGGAATTGTATTCCTTAATTAAAAGTTCTTTATAATAAAATTTACAAATTAGACAAAAATTATTTGCCGATTTATCTATTACGGTAATAATAAACCTCTCTTTTAAATTCTTTATTTCTTGTTTCAAAGTTTTATTAAAATAAATTCCTTGTTCTTTGGATCCAACTTTACCCGCATTAAATTTTGCTTTAGTTTCTTGAAAAATCCTTACTTCCCATTTTTTAAAACCCTCTGGTAGCCAATTGTATTTTCAAGATAATTTAGAAATAAACATATCTAAATCTTGTCCAATAGAAATAAAAAAAAAAATTTAATGTTTATCTTTTCTCTCATTTTAAATTGTGTTCCTCTTTCCATTAAATCTCTTAAAGAGCTAGAATCTATTATTTTGAAGTTCCCGTTATAATATGCCCTTTATCAGCATCTACATAATCTTTATAAATAACTTTGTTTCAATTACAGTCTGTTTTTCTTATTTTATTTAAATTTTTGCTATAGTAATTATAATCACAAATTCTTTTTCTTAGAGTTGTTGCATAACTAAATGCTTTTGCTGCAATTATATTATCCTTTAAAGGAAAGAAATCCTTGTTATTATGCATAATTTTAGGTAACTTTAGGTTTTCAAAGCCTATATCCAGAAGTTTAAAACCACACAGAATTTAAATTATTTTTCGTTTTAAATAGTAAATTGTTTTTCTTTCCCATTTTAAGCTTGAATTTAATTAGATCTAGAATTATGAATTTTGTGAAAGAATTTTCAAATATTAAATCTTCAAATTTATTATTAATGAGCCATTGAAGTTCATTTTTTTCTAAAGCCAAACAGATATATTTTTTTAAATTTTAGAATGTGCTCACTGTTATTTTGTAATTACAATAATTTTGAAATTCCTCAAATATAATATTGCAATTACCAACTTCTTATTTTATTGCAATTAACAATTTGTTTCAATTTTACTAATATTTATTCTAAAGTTTCTCAAATAAAAATGTTATTCCAGTGAATGCTTTGCATGACCCTAGCATACAATAATTAAAAAATATGAACCTTTGGCTTGAATTTAGCATTTCTATTCAATCTATCTTGTTATGCTTAGAGAGTGCTTTCGCGATTAATTATTGGCATGCGGTTAAAAGTATCCAAAAAATTAAATTTGACTATCAGACACGTTCTTCTGAATCGATCGAAACAAATATTTGGTATGAAATTACTCTAAACTACTCTTAACTCCAAAACTACTTTGTTAAAATCACGTACCAAATTTGATGTGCTTAAATCCTTGCGTTTCTGAGCTATCACAATTTATATTACAGATCTCTTATATATATCTGAAAGTACAGATTGACAGACGTTCATCAACTTTATTAGACTTCACTCAAATTATAGAAGGCTTCTACACTTATGATGTTAAACCTGTGTACCAAATTTATCTTCGTTTTGAACTATCATGTTGGAATAAATTCGAACAGCCGGGCAGAAAGACTTCCTTTGAACGACCTTCCTTTGAATTTTGCTCAAAATCTGATAGAAATCTATGAATTTGGATTTAAGTTTGTATACCAAATTTCAAACTTCTAGTCCAAAGTGTTTTTGAGTTATCTCTATCACATACAGGCATACAGACAAACTGATGAACATTTTCCAAAATTCAGTTTTTCTGTGGGAGATCTGAAATGTTTAGATTTGTCAAAATCACGAGATATAACTTTTTTGGTGATTACTATATTTTTTCCCAGCTTCGTATGCAAGAAAGTTTTTTTAAAAAAGATGCATTATTTTTGAAACTCATAAATATTGAAAGGACAATGCTGATTCAAGGTATTTTCTTATACTTTCAATTGATTTAAAATAGTAAGAAGGAATTCAAATTTTTCTAAATCTTAGTTTAATTTTTTTTTACATTTTAATCAGTGTTATGCTCAACTTGGATAGGTTGTGTCAGTGAGAGCAAACAAAATAATAAACATTTCAATGAAATAAGTACATAAAAGAAAAGTATAATTCTGGTTATACCAACTGAAAAAGAGAAAACAGTTCCAAATAACGATTTTTTTAGGTTAAGAGGTGAATATGCATTATTATTTTTTGCTATTAATGTTTACAGTATGTAATTCTGGAGTTTTTTGGCTGCAAAACGTTCAAAACTTTGAAGAATACCCTTTTTTATTGTTAAAATTACATTTTTGTGATTACAACGATACACACACGCACACAGACACACACACACACACACACACACACACACACACACACACACACACA
>JAPMOQ010033694.1:796329-822974 GCA_026543055.1 Argiope trifasciata
AAAAAATGACGAAAATGCTGTTTATTGCTCTCCATATTTAAAAGGGCACCATCCAAAAACTACTGCGAAGAATCAGCTGCACTTTTTCACACTCAAGCCTTGCTATATCAGCTCTTAAAACATAAAATGATTTTGCGGTTTAAGTATGAAATTGGGTGCGAAAAATGCAATTAAATCCTTTGTCAGGAAAAAACTAAATTACTTTCCGAACAACCTAATATATAATTTACCTAAATTTTAATCAAATTATATGTAACAGCCTACTTATATCAATGTATGTATCAGAGCCAAGTTTTGTTCTTTTGCGAAATGAGTTGAGAACCCAGAATTACTTCATTGTAAGATAATGCGAGTTATGTTTTGAAATATAAGAGAAAAATTATTTTAAAATGCATGATTATAAATTATATAATCATATAATCATAAGTACATAACAATTTACTTATATGAATTTATCTATGAAATTATAACTTATAGTTTTAATTTTCTTAACCCTTAAATGCGGGAATTATTATTTATTTTTACAAAAATATAGCATGTATTTTGAATAGTTGCATATAATACAGACACTTTTTAACTAAAGCTTATAAATGGAAATAAAAGCTTGTAGCCATTTGACTACTCAATGCATACTTCATATTTCGTAAAATATATTGAAAATCATGAATTAGTTAAAATTGTACGACTTTAACTTAGGAATCTCAAAAAACATAACAATACAGAAATTTATTTATATATTTTAATTTTTTTTATTGAAATATAAAAATATTCTACCTTTATTAATTAATCCAGCGAATATAGCTAGTTTAAAGCTAGATTCGCTGGATAAAGCTAGTCACATTTCTATTTTCTTGACACCAAGTCAATATAAATAATATCTTATGATGTGTACTAAAACTTCTTCCTTCAAAGGTTACCGCCCAAAATTCTTCAGCTTATCCCAAACATACAAACGAAGCCTTCTTTGCGATTTTTAATTTTTAAAGACCAAACTTGTTTCTCCTGGGAGTCGGCTTGACAGTCAGTGAGGTTTATTTTCTTTGTTTTTTCCTGTAATTAAATTAATGGACCGAGAAAAGCCTTCCCTTTCCTGCGGGCTATTGCTCTCCAAACCACAAGAGGACCAACTCCGCGGGAAGTAAGCATTTGGAACATTTGGTCAAACCGATCAATTGTCGATTTCTTTTCAGAATGTCATCCACAAATGTTTCTTTGTGACGATATTGAAGCATACGTCAAGAAAAACGCTATTCCATTTGTATGGAGTGTACTCCTAGTAATATTCGACACATTAGAAAACTCAGTTCTCGTTAACTTCGTGTAATGCGTAGCTCGGAAAGAATCTGGAATTACTAAGAATTTCTTTTGGGTCATTTAATAATTCATAAAAATATTTTTATAAAAGAAATTGCTTTTACTTATGGATAATTTTGAATTTAATAAAAATTTATTTGCTTCAAACTTAGCTAATTTAATAATTAAATTTAATTGCTTCAAACTTACCAATCTTTAATTCAGTTAATATGTTTGTATTATTTTCTTAGATGATTAACTTTGGCTTACTCAAATGTTTTTAATTCAAAATCGTTGATAACTCAAATTCTTTCAAGTACATCTTTATTTTCCGATTGATATAGTATCAGTGCTTGTATATTATGTGAATTCATTTATGTTAATTTGCAATGAAACAAAATTCTACAAATTAAAAAAATTCTGTTTCATTTTTTATAATACCGAAAGGTAAACTATGTATTATAATTATATAATATTAATTAATAAATTAGTAAAAAGTTTCCGACTTTTTGAAAAATTCCAACAAATTAAACCTGAATTGCACTGTATATTTTGAATTTTATTACTCTATTTTTGTTTTGAAAAGGCTATGCACTGTTTTTCAGCAAAACTACTTTTTTTAGCCAATTTTCGCATAAAATAAATTGTACGAAGTTTGGCAAACTTTTCTCAAGCTGAATAATTTTTATCTTCCTCTGAATGATGTCATAAAAGGATTACAAAGTTGAGTTTAGTTTTCACTTTAGAATGAGCCATTTGATGAGTTGATTTTTTTTCCTGTGAAGAATGAGTAATAGGGGAAATGGAGGGTGGTTGTAGCAGTTTCTGGGAAAATGTATATAGTTTTAATATATATCAGCAATTTATTATTTATTTATTTATTATATGCATCAAACAAACATTTACAAATTTTGATGATTTTTAGCACCAGATATATTTTTCAAAACTTGTTGGACTTTACATCTTATATCGGATATGGGGTTACAACATTTTTTTTTACCGTGCATCGCATGTGGGACAAGTTCTAACAGTAAAACAATATTTAAAATGATTAACTCATCATCTTTATTCTATTAAATAAAATAAACGAAACATTTTGTAATTATTATCATTGATTAGAGGGATAATCATTGTTATCAACTCATTAAGAGTAAGTTATAGTAAAATTATTCAATCAACCAGCATAAAAGTTAACCACTATCAGAATTGCAGTTAAGGCAAGCAAATGACAATAATTATCGTGAGGATCTGTTTTTGATATCTTAGTTTCGGTACCCGAATGTGCCCAATTCAAGACTCAATTTCACCATTTTACCTCGTCTGGTACACGCCAAATCGGAGTACCAGATCGAATTTATCGGTGCCAAATATATTATAATCAGAGAGGCACATTAACATAAAATTTAAGGAGCCAGCTTAAATAGTATACTCATATGAATCAAACATTGCATCTTAACGCTGTTCAAAAGCGTGTTATCTCCAAAAATACAAGTGAAGTTGCTTCAAAATTGATTGTTAGTGTGATATATTATATTATATCGTCCAGCACGCTTGACTGTAAATTACTTCAAAATAGGTTTTTTTTTCAGCATCTGTATGCTAGTTCAAAATACTCTTCTTCACCCTCTTTTTCATTTTGCTGTCTCTTTTAAATGTTTAAATACTTTTTATTATTTATATCCATTGTTTATTTGAGGAAGAGAGATTTTTTCTTATTAAATGGATCTTTGTTACACCCCTGCTAGGTCAAATCCTTAGAGAAAGACCTAGTCTTTGACGGTGCATGCTAATATTTAACGATGAGACTACAGGAATCAAATACAAATCACGACAAATATCGCTTTTTGTGATATGTTACACCTTGCCATTAGATTTTATTACTCCTTGCTCCATCCAATAGATTTTAGCATTTGATGATTAATAAAAAAATATTGCCACAAAAAGTTTTAAGCAGTTTTATTGAAAACGTACACAAAATAAGGCATAATAAATAAATATTTTTAACTAAGTAACGAAATATTTGTAAACAAATAAAAATGAAATCTTAAGAAATATTTTTTCCTGTTAACTAGATAAATAGATATATTATATTTAGCAAAAATTCTTATTAGAAATTTTTAATGCCTGTGTAAAGTGCGTATTACAACTAGCCCTTGTTATAATTAACCCTCGTTTCTCTACTATATTTAACACAGAGGTCATGAAATCCATCAAAAAGGCATTTTGGCTTCTTTTAGATTAATTTGTACAGATTTCATAAACAATTTAGATGTTTCGTTGAGACAATTTTTCTCCGATCAGTTATTTTTTTTCCTCCTGTGTACTTCGTCACGTAGTGTTAAGCAAGGTTATGATGAATTATTAAAACTGATGAAGATTTTTGATCATTATGATTTTTTTTTTCATGTTACGAATTTTTTTCAACATTTGATTTGAATAATTTAAAGACTCGGTTGAGTTATTGATTTTTTTTTCATTTAGAATAAACCTAAGAGATATACAAAAACCCATTCATATATTATATTGGTGTTTTTATCATATTATACCATATATGAATTTAGAATTTATATATCAGGGTACATTTTTCCTTCCAAATTAACTAATACTTTAGTAACTTATAAGTATATAAGTAATTGATAATTCATCGTGAATCCAAAAAGATTTTTTTCTTGCATATTGTATACACAAAATACGACATTTTATTCCTTCAAGATAATCCTTTCTTTAGTTTATTCTTTGTGACGAAATTAAACATTCGAATAAATTTTTATATCTGCTTTCTCTCAAAACGAGTTTTTCAAATTTTTACAAACTAGTTATTAATATTGCTGTCTTAATTAATAAATCATAAAGAAATCAAAGGCTAATTAGCGAAGAATTTAAAGTTTAATGAATTAAACAAAGTTTATTATTAAATGTTATATTATTATAATTTTTAAGTATCAGCAATAAAAAAAGTCCAGCTATGAAATCAAAGCATTAAAATATTTCGTATAATCTTTTAATACAAAGGTTTTTAACAGCCTCCAAACATTTACAGATTTTGAATGAGAATTTTTTTCACTTTTTCATTTACTGCGCAACAATTGAACTTATATTTTTTAAACTCATCTGCATGCTTTATTCTTTAAAAGATTCTCAGCACCTATTGATTTCACGATGATTAATTGCATTTCTTGAAACCTTCTTTGCGATACGTAATTTATTATATTTTATTTGTATTTAATCGGCGTTTCTGTATACATCTAGTATCTTTTGAATTAATGGTTTTCCATCATTTTAATAGCTATGTTAAATCAATATCACTCTCCATTTTTTAAGGGGAAAAATTATTAAATATTTCTTTCCTGTTAACTTTCAATGAAATATGCAATACATGAGGTGTTTATATATATCATGGAAATCATGTTTGTGTTTCAGATTTGACAGCAACATGGTGTGCAATTTTGAATTAAATACTTTCTGTTTAAAGGTCACAAAATTCATTAGATTTCATAAATTTCACTACATCGTTATTACTAACACTTCCGTTTTCGAATTTTGTAATAGTTTGAAACACCATTTAAAATCATAATTTATGAGCTTTGACGAGCAATCAAATTATCAAAATCAAAACAATTATCTCAAAATTTTACCATTTATCATAAGAATCCAAATTATTGTCCGTTATTTTCGGCAATTTGAATATTAAAGAACATTAAGAAATAATTTTTTCGTTGACTGCTGTACCCTTTTCGATAACACGTTTTATACTATGAAAATTCCATTTCAGCTGTTTCCACAAAAAGAAATCAATGGAAAAGATAAACAGATATAGAATGAATAATGATTAACTTACAGTTACTCATTTCATGTTGACACTGTAATTACATTAAAATAAATTCCGGCATTGCAATATTTATTAATGTAATAATTACTTGATTTTAAATAGCTGAAATTGTAATGTATGTTTTTATTTATTTATTTATGTAATAATAATTCAACTTCGAATGTAGTGTTGTTGCTTTCAGAAGAAAAATGGATTATAACAAAAATTAATTCCATCAACATAAAACAATTTAAGTTTATCTTTGAAAATTTGGGCTCGAAAAATTATAAAAACATTTTTTTAATTTTTTAAAAACAATTTTAGCATTCTTTTATCACCTTCATTATAAGTCTTACTCATATTTCGCACGATCTTTTAATTTTCTGCTATATTTTTTTAGTTTCTAAGATATATGTATTTTAGTGTTATAATAAAGTATATTTTGTCTCATATTCTGATTGGCAAGCAAAATATTTCTCTCTTAATTATCAGAGAAGAAACTGTCGGATTATCAGATGGAAGAAATGTGGCCTCACCTCAATATTTAAAGAAAAAATTATTAATTTCAATTACTTAATATTTGTTAACTAATGAATTTTTTATAAGTTAATATCAATTTAATTCAAGTATCACGCTCAAATAATGACATATTAAAAAATTATCAATGTAACTGTTTTAATAATTTTAAATCGGTTGTAATTAGGTAATCTATTTATTTTGTTAGAGTTTAAATTTTGAGACCTAAATTGACATAATTATTTTTCAGAGCAGTTTATTACATACAAAGTAAATTAATTTCTTTTCTGAAATTCGGGTCCTGATTGATTGTAAATGCTTCAAAGCAAGTTTAATATGACAGTTATTTCACTATTCAGATTTGTCCAGGAATGATATAAAAACATTAACCAAAGCAATAGTGTTTGCTAGCTTCGAAAAATACAAAATAAAAATCTAGGCAATTAATTAAAAATGTGCTTCCCTTCCATGATCGTTAATAAATAATTTTGAAAACGTGATCTCCCGAATTATTGCATTTAACCTTCATTTGGCACGTTTGCTTAGGAGGCACATGTTTTTATTGATTCGTATGGAAAATCTACAACTCCAAATGCTTTACATGGATATTGTAACCTTAACTTCGCACACAAATTTCGGAGTAATAATAAAAATAAATTTCTTAGAAGTAATGAATTAAAAAAAATTTCTAAGAATACGTAAATATATTATGCTTATCGCACTTAATATATACAGCTCAAAAAATTATTGCAATATTTCGTCATTTACCAATTAAATGACTGATATATGTATATTATTAAAATTCATTTATTAAGGAATTAATTCTCTTAAAATATAATCACTCAAATATTTAAATAAGAGTCGATCTATTTTCCGTAGATGTTTCATTTAGTTTTAAATATATTAACATTGCTTTTTGAAATAACACAAATACTGTTTATTAAGTATCTTGTAAATTTGAATCACTATTAGATAGCGAGGTCAGTACCTGAATTGGAATGCTATTCTCCAATGTTCCGCTTCACACTAAAATGGAAAATGGACAATGTCAAAGAATATGACGCTTGTATTTATCATGTAGCAGTATATAGCAATACACCCTTATATAAATGAACATTTTCTGAAATGCATGCCACTAGATTCATTGTCCATTTTGTACAAATATGCTATACCAATATTTTTACTACATAATAGAAATCAGAATAAAAAGGAGTATCTGTAACCAAGTAAGTTAAGTACTTTTTATCCAATGTGCACTTCCAATTTTTTAAGAATTTTTTACTCAAAGCATCATTTTAATTCTTCTCATACGCATTCATACAACTTACACCAAAATTATAGCTATTACTTGTACAATTTGGAATTTCATAACTAGATAAAAAAATTGTCAGAGTTGAATTCGGCTTGAATTTCTATCTAGAAAAGTTATCTAGTCAATATTGGAATCGTCTCATGAACAGTATGATGATCAATAATTTATATATGTTTATCAAGAAATGTAATTTAAACAAACAAATTTGTTTTGGAAAAACATAAGCTTAGAAATCTAATCAACAATTTAGAGGAACTTTATAAGTATTGTTGAGTTATTTTATTTGAATAAAAATATTCAATTTCTGTCACTCATTCCATTGATTATTCTCATTTGCCTTTTTTTCAGGTGGCACCTAATAAAACGACTCCACACCCTCCAATCCATTACACTGACGACTTGAAAGCCTCAGTATTGGGTCTGCGCTTCCGTGTTGAACAAAATATGTTCAAAAGTGACGAACTGAGATTAAAATGTACGGCCACGCTGTCAAAGGTTGTTAGTCTCAGCAGTGATGTGACTGTTGTTGGGGGAAATCAGCAAAATTCCGGATTCCATGTTTCGGAAAACACTGTTTCTGGTATGTATGAAACGAAGAAGAAATTCAATTTTAAATTTGATTTTTCTTAGTAATGCCGCCAGTTATCATGGCTCCTCAATCTTGGTTTCTACTCCAATCTTGGTTTATAAAATGTGAAACATAAAGCTTCGCTATGCATATGGTGGGAAAATCGCGGCCAAATTTGTAAATGGTCCATTCAGCTCAAAACGCTGGGGAGTTGAAATTTTCAATACACAAAGTCACAATGATTCTGTTTCGATTGTAGATAGGACGATAATTCATAGTAAGGGAAGAATTATACAGAATATATGAGCAAGTACCTGAGAAATTAAGTTTCCCTCAACAGTTTTTTTTTGATAAAATCGTAAATAAAGGCATATCCTACAGATTGTTAAAAAAGACTATACGAATCTAATTGAACTGCAAACGCGGGATCGAACACGAGATAACTATATTGGAGTTCGAAGCCCTGACCCTTACTCCATCCCTGATACGCTTAAGCAGGTAACATGTCAATATTTAGTTATAAAAAATTGTGTATAGATACAATTGCATTTCTTCAGGAAAGATACCTACATAGATAAAAAGCAAAACCTTATCTAAATATAAAATTTGAGACAAATCATTCAAGCCGTTTCCAAGGTATGTGAAATAAATTTATGTATATACAAGAAGAAATGCTAGTTTATAGTGATAAGATTTTAGATAACTACGATTGCTTAGGAGTTAAGAGATTATTTTCAAAATCTGTTACCCAGCTATTTTACTGCACATTAAAAATCCTTCATCTGATAATTATATATATCACACTTTTTTCAAGTATTTCTTGTTAAGAATTTTAATTTCGTTTCATAGTTGTCTTAATTGTGGTGTTTTTAACATAATTTAAAAGAGATAATGTCATAATTTAAAGACTTTTTTAATTACTGAAATCTGTGCTTTAAATTAAGTTGATCATTACTGGGTTTTTTAAACTAAACCTTAAAAAACTGCTAATACATTTTCTACTAATTTAGTAATTAAACATGCATGTGATATATTTACTACAAAATCTCCCAAATATTGGTAAAAGGACCAAATCTTTTCACAGATTTTTAGCCATATAAGATGCATGATAATGAGTATTTTCATGAAATTTTGTACATATACGTAAGTTGGGTCCTGTATGATAAACTATCTGAAAAACTTGATTCTATTCTTTTTTACTTTTAAGAAAATTAAATAAAATAATAAAAATCAATTCTACAATTGAATTTGGAAACAATAATCGATTTAACAGCAAGTGTAAAAGTACTATAGAATGCAAAATTATCTGTTCGGTGTATTCAATTAATGATAAGGTAATTGTATAAAAGTCGAATAATTGAATTACAGACAGTTATTTGAATGCATTTTCGCTTTCAGCCATTGCTTTTAAATGCATTGCAATTCTTATTTTAGAAGTAAGCAATTTGAAAAGTAAACTAATATTGTTCAAATGATAAAAGTGTACCAAAATCCTGTTCCATAGCGATAATATGTACTGCCCGTGTGAACATGAACATATGCAATAAAATTTTTAATAAGACTTTCAGATAAATAGGGAAAGTACTTGCAAATTAGGATTTAACATACTTTACGATATTCAGTATGAACAAATGAAACTTACAGGAAATTGCATTGTATTAAAATAACACAAAAGCCAAATATAGCTTTTGAAGTTTTATATAAAGCAAGGTTTAAAGATTTTTAATTCTTTATTGAGAAGATTTGTTGTTTTTTTCAGATTTATCTATTAATAAAGAACCGGCACTTTTAAAAATATGTAATTATAGTAAACTAGTTTCACATTCGTTCTAATTTGAAGAAAAATTCGATTATGTTGATGGGCTTGGATTTTACAAATATATGTCAGAGAAATATTAGAATGGCATATGGTGTCATTTAAAGTTTCTGTCTACCTACGGAGACATATTTTCAAAAAATTCCACTAATGAATAATTTTAGTTCATTTTCTGTATCAATGTAATTGCAAATAATGAAAAATATTGATCAGTAAATTCTGTATCTATTGAGATTCTTTAAACAGTGTCAATTTGGATTAAAAAAATAGTGAACATTGAAACAAAAAACAAAATATTCTAAAAAAATTCTATTGCACATATTCCAATTATTTTTATACACAGAATACTTACAGCTATGGTGAAGGGAATAATTTAAAATTTAAGAAATGTGCTCATTTTCAAAAAAATAGCTAATCAAGTATTTCTGTACAGAAAATTTCACAAAATTCATTGTTGAAGGCAGCTAGCTCTAAAAGAAAAACTGCACAGTTCAAAGTTATATCCCTAATTCATTATCTCTAGTTTATTAAAGGTAATATATGTGCAAAATTTCAAGATAATATATTTATAATGTTTTAAGATATCGTATTTTATGTATGAATTTTTTTACAAAGTCTAGTTTTTCAAAAAATGTTATTTAAAGTTTTCATTTGTCTTGTACTAAAAATGGTTTGTAAACCTAAATAATGTTCAAAAGCAGGTGTAATTGTCAATCCTTTCTGAAAGAAAGCTACTCAAAATGTATTCTAATACACGTAGTTTGCTGATAGAACATATTATTAAATTAATTATAATTCGGAGAGGCATATATTTGATAAAATGTCGGAAAACATTCAATTACTTCTGGTTTCGTTTTCAGCTACAGTAGTTCATAAAACATAAAATATCTCGGTTTCTATTTATTGTAGAATTAAAACAATTAAGATTTGGTAACCCAAATAAATGGATTTTAAATTAGAAAAAATTAGTTAATTTTCACCAAAAATTGTCTTTTGAGCATAGATAGATAACTTAAATATTTGGAAATACTTTTAAAAACGAGGAGTTTATTTTTCTAGCATAAAAGAAAACAGGTCTTTTTTCAGACTGAATTTCCCACGGATCAGATTGGAAAACAATTACAACAAATCGGAAAGAATGGTAGCAAAAAAATAAGAAAACTCTCAAGTCTTAAGAAGGATGCAACACATTTGTTTTTGCTTTTTTCATGTTCTGTTTTCGAAATAAACAAATTTTCTATAAAAACTGAAATTTTTTTCCACTTAGGTATTCTTTGCTTGTGTTCATTTGTATTTAAGCATGGCAAGTGTGACCTAAATCATTAACTATGATTCCTTTTCAGTGACAAATCCTACTCCCCGTTGCTGCGTTGAAAGAACTTTATGGATCTCCATTTTCTTAACAGTATTATCCACTTGGTATCCTAGCGACCTATGTTCCGGACTGCTGATGACATCAATCTACTGACAATCAATGACTATAGCTGGAATGACTCTGTGGAGAATATTCCTCAGCAGGTAGCTTCAAAGACATTAATTCCAACATGAACCTGTGACACACAATCTAAGTCCGACAGTGTTTTAGCTATGAAACCCAGAGTATGTGAAAAACATACTCATCATATATCTTTGAGCTCTCAATCTGTGCATGGAGCCTGAAAGTGTCAGCACTGGATTTTTTTGAATGAGAGAATAATTGTCTCTGTTTTACTGACAGGATTCATTGGACCAATGGATTGAAGCAGAAAAAGGATTCCAATCAGCTCTTTGTGAGAGTTATTTCTGACTATGATTCCCAGCAGCATTTACCTCATCTGTATTATAAAGACTTCTAACTAAAGACAACTAATAAAAACTTATTTTATTACATAATTGTGAAAAATGAATGCTTGAAAATTTCTAGTGAATTTAGAGATTTTATGACGTGATGCACAAGAGCATGTGGATTTAGAGCTAAGAATAAATGATTATTACGAATTAAGTATTTGAAATTTGCCGTGAACCCATCATATTTATACGCCTTATCAGTTAAACTGATTGATAGTAGTTTAAGAACTTCATATACTTGTCTGATTCAATCCATGAGTAATCTCCACTATCATGAAACTACTCAAAGCTGAAGAATACATTTTTATTTCCATTTGACATCATTTGTTGCTGCTTTGAGGAAAAAAATGCTTTTAATCGATTTTATTTTAAACAGTTCGCAGCATAGTTGGTACAACAAAACGTGAATTAGACTTCTGACTTATTGGTTAATATTATGTGGTTGATGCACAATTGTATATATACACTGTCTGTATATGCTGAAAATAACAAATTAATTACCGATTTCAGATAGGAAATTTGCCCATCACCGTCTGAAAGAAAAAACGAATTGTCATTTCGCTAACAATATTTAGAATAAAATATTTCTCTTTGAATAGAAATGTGTTGATTAATTTTCTGTCTGTTTTATTTGACTTTTTTCAATTTAACATAAGATAAAAATTAATTATTTTTTTAACAAAAAGAATGTACATGTTTTGAATAGCTGCATATAATTTTGGAAATTTTATTATAACTTTCTAAATTATTTCCTCGTGAAATTAAAACAAATTAATGTGGTAGTCGCCTATATAATGAATTAAACAACATCTTAGTGTCATTAATCTCTTTATAACAGCTCTGTAATAAAAATAAAAGTCCTTTTTTACCAAAATTTACAATACAAAAATATTTGAATAGATGTTTTTAATAGGATTATTGATGCAATAGCCATCTTAATATTTTCCATTGTTTCCAGTTTAAATCTAATTCTAGTATGCTATTGTCATATATCGGTCTTTTCTATAGATGATTGTCAAAAACATTTAAAAAAGGATTTCTGGGCCCTTCTTGTTGACCTATGGAACAGTCATGTGAAGCAGTCATATAAACAGTCACATAAATGTAAATAAAAATATGTAGCCAAATAGCTACACGATGCATTATAAGGCAAATTATTTAGCTAATGGTTCTTTTTTATAGTTAAACAGAGTTGCTATGAAATCTTCAACTTTTTTGAAGGAAACTGAATTCAAACTTTAAAAAAATTAGCTTATATAATTAATTGTAATTAATTATTAAAACAATATAAACCGTTTTTAAAATCCTTTACCAAAAGTAGATGGCAATGAAAAACAACAAAAGAAACAGTTGAAAGTAAACAAAATAAAATGCAATACAATACTGATACAAACACATATACCAACAGGCAAAAAATAGACAAACCTAAAAACAAAATAAAAAAAGAATTTCAATAAGAATTGAAAGACAAAAACTTCATTTTTTAAAAGAAAATGAATAGAACACGTAAAAAATTAAGTTAGGAAAATATTAAATGATATAAAAAGTAATGAAAAAAAGAGAGTAGTGGAAAACAAAATGAAAGCAAAAATAAAGAAAACACTAATCAAAGTAGTTTAATGATACATGTAAAAGTTTTATAAAATAGTATAAGATTAACATTAATTATACAAGGTGGCCAGAAATAAAACACCCCTACTCTGACCTCCATGGATATCGAACTACTCAGTGTAAAGGCTCAAAATTTTGTACACATACTATTCAAAATATGGGGAAACGGATTTCACGAAAAAAAAATTAGTTCCTGAAATCACCGATAGGTGGCGCTGCACAACTGGAACTATGATCAAAAGACACAAATAATAATAAAAATTAAAATGTTTATGCGGAATGGAATGCTTCCATGCTTCCTTTTTAATTTTTCTGCCCCTTATGGAAAATAAAAATTGTAAAGAAGCTAGAACTCCCGTTGTAACTGCAATTTCATACTGTAACCAGAAAAATTTGCATAAAGCATGGTTAGAAGCCATGTTCTGGGTATAAAAGAAGTTAAAAGGTGGGGAATGTCATTCTTATTAGTGATGGCTGTCACGCTGCCAGAACGCGCTTTGCTTGTGAAGTTGTTTTACGAGAATAAAGGAAATGCTCCAGCAGCACTTCGAGAGTTTCGCCGACTTAAGGATTTGCGTAAGGGACCATTGCTTCCACAAGCTCTCAGGAGAATGATCGCTCGATTCGAGGAAACTGGACATCTTGGAGTTCAGCCTGGTCGAGGACGCAAACCGGTTCGTTCAGATGTCGTTGAAGATGTTGCCACCGGTATTGTTGAACAGTCAATGGATAATGTTTTAGGCTGCAGTAGTGCACGTGCAGTGTCACGACACTTGGGTGTTCCCTATAGCACAGTGTGGAACGTACTCAGAAAAATGGTGCATTGTTTCCCGTACAAAATCCGCCCTAATCAACAATTGCTGGCCACAGACAGGGAGATGCGACTGACCTTTGCATTGACATTTCTTGCTAGAGTTGAAGTGGATGCATCGTGGCCGTGGCAGATTCTGTGGAGCGATGAGGCCCATTTCCACCTCAGTGGAACAGTGAACACCCATAACTGTCGCATATGGGACACGACAAACCCCCGTACCTTCCAAGAGATTCCACTCCACTCACCGAAAGTTACAGTCTGGTGTGGATTCACAGCCACATTCATCCTTGGACCGTTCTTTTTCGAAGAGGTTACTTCCAATGGCCTTGAGACATGTACCGTGACGGCCAACAGGTACAAAAGGATGCTCGAAACATTTGTTGTACCCCATTTGCAGCAGCGCCAATGCCTTGACACCATTACTTTTATGCAAGATGGAGCACCTCCACACATTGGACTCCCTGTGCAACAGTTTCTTCGCCAACATTTCACCACTGACAGAATAATCAGTCGCGCGTTTCCGACAACTTGGCCATCTCGTTCACCGGATCTTAATCCGTGTGATTTTTGGCTTTGGGGACACTTAAAAAACCTTGTTTATCGAGAACGTCTGATAACCTTGGCAGATTTGAAAGAGAGTATCAGTCTGCATGTGAGAAGCATCTCAGATGACCAGTTACGATCCGCAGTTGAACAAGCTGTCCACAGACTTCACATTTTACATCTTCAGGAAGGGAACCATATTGAGCAGCATTCCCTGCATCGATAACGTCCTTGTTTCATGTATGCTTGGTACTTTCAAATAAAATGTGTTTAAAACGTGTTTTTGTGTCTTTTCAGCATACGTCCAGTGGTACAGCGCCACCTATCGGTGATTTCTGGAACTAAATTTTTTTTTCGTGAAATCCGTTTCCCCATTTTTTGAATAGTATGTCCACAAATTTTCAAGCCTTTACACTGAGTAGTTCGATATCCAGGGAGGTCAGAGTAGGGGTGTTTTATTTCTGGCCACCCGGTATGTATACTATCAAATTTTTCAAACAATATGAAGGAGGACTTGGTATTTAGAAATAAGATCAGAGTGACTGATAAATCCTTTGCTAAAATGCCAATGTTTTGTTGAAGAATACTCCTGAGATCCTGCGAATACAGGCCCCCCAAAATAATATGCTCAAAGTCTTAAATTTCTCTTTTGTAAAATGCAACGCATAGAAAACAAATGATTCCTGACAACAAGGGAAAATTCTTTATTAAACTTCATCTAGTGTAATCGTTATCCTTCTTGGTCTGCTTGCATAGACGGTTGATTTTATGCCTTTAAATGTTATGCTGTTTGTTCCAACTCCAATTTAAATCCTAATTAATTTCCTAATTTTTTTTTAATTTAGCCCATATGAAATTAATTCTAAAATTTTCTCTTATTTTCTTATCCAATTCCTAGTTTTTATTTAATTAATTCTACAATCGCTGTAAAAAACTGATGGCCCCAGCATTTCCTAAGACTCCGAGTGTAGGGATAAAATTTCCTAACTGCGCAACATTCTTTTAAAGGTACTTAAAATTCCTTTTCCTAAAACTACAGGTATAAATAAAATCCCTATCAAAATCTCATTGTAAAACCACTACAGGGAAAATTTTTCTCTCTTTTGCAAATATCATGAAGAAAACGGAAGTCAGTTTTATCTTCGCATTTTGTACATAAAATGCATCCCGTACTGAAATAGAAATTAAAAAGTTTCTGCTATTCTGCTACGCAACTGCTTAAATATATTTGCAAATATAAAAATTCCTTGGATGTCTATATTGTGATATTAATCATGTGAACACTGTTTAAATGCGATGTGCATACAAAAATGTGTTCATAATTTTAAAAAATTTAACATTATCAGTCAGAAAATTTGTTCTTTCTTACTTGTTTTATTAGTTTTGTTAATTTTGTAATTTCAAAACTAATTAATTTATCGGTTACGTCTCAAAGATATGTTTTGTTGGTGCATTTATTGCTGTTTAGTATGTGGAAATATGTGTTATAGGTTTAACAGTAAAATTCTGATTGTTCTCCTGACATTCATTGGTGCATGAGCTATATTTGGTCCTGCTGCGTCAAAAAAAATCTTATGTAACAAAATGTTTAACAAGAAAATAATACATTAGTTGCTCGATATCTTTATTATTTCTTAAATATTTCTTCAAGCAGTAAAATATAAAGAACCATAACTTACGGAAAATTTAACTAATCTTATCTCTTAATTTAGAAATATAATTTCCTTATTTGATTCACTGATTGTCGGAATATATTCAGATTTATCTCAATTTATTTAAATCGTGCTCTCGGTCATCAAATCACGTTTCGACTGCAAATCACAATACTGAAGGAAAATTGACCCTTTAATGCTCAGATTCTGTTTTAAAGTTTTGTTAATGCAACGTATTTGAATGAAAATGAAGGATAATATAGAGCTGGCTATTATTATTAAAGCAATTTACGCTTCCACTAAAAATATAATTAACGTTTTTTTCCCCCTATCGTAAGGAAAGAAACTTGGTTATTACGAAGAATTCATAATAGAAAAAAATATATGGTCACAAACCATTTATTCTAGGGAACCACAAAATTCTCTCGCATTCAAAAGAAGAAAAATATTACACTCTACTAATGAAAATGTTTTATTTTGACTGTCGTAAGAATCGAGATTTATAATGATTTCGCAGACTGTGATGATATTTATTGATTAAGAAGGGAAAAATGATTAAAACTCATTCAAAATGGAAACTATCAGGAGTGGTCTCCGCGAATCTTTCTCATATAAATAAACATATATTATTTATTGATCGAATATCTTTGATAAACAAGTTACAAAAGAGCTGACTGATATGTGACCTTTGACCATTAATCTCTGGGATGCAGTTAATACAAAAATACATGAAAGCTGAATGCTTTTTTAGACACCTTCTAGACTTTTAGAGACTGAATAAAATTTAAATTGGATCCTTAGTTGCAATTATAGTCATAAAGGCAACTCGCAATGTTTTTATATTTTAATTATCACGTTTTTGAATTATCCCACTTACAAGGATGTGAAAATTCATTTCAATAGAAGTTCAACCTCATAACTTTTTCGGCTCTAAATTTTCCATCGATCTACGCTGTAGATGTTAAACATATGTCTTTATTCGTTTTGTAATTATTTTGTTAACTTATATTTGCACAACCAGGCAGCTAATGTTCCTCTTAATGAGTTTCCTCAAATTTTGATACAAGTATGCAAATTTGGAGTTGGAACTATGCACCAAATTTCATTCCTCTAATTAATAGTTTTCCGGTATTCTTATTCACAGATGGATTTTCTAAATTTCAAAACTGTGTTTTTAGGGCTCTAGAAGGTCTGAAACATGAAGATTTTTCAAAATCTTGAGTTGATTTTTTAGCGATTACAGAACTTCCAGTGTGTGTACAATATATAGAAGAAAATAAAAGTTAATAATCATTTATACTTTCTCATAAACGAAGTATGGAAAGGTAAAGGTAAATTCTGTAGACAAATAACTGTACCTCAATTAATCTACAACAAATATAAACTAACTACTCTCAAATAATCCTCATAAAATATTTGTCGTTCTCGTTGCAAAGCACACTTTTGCTGAAATAATTCATCCATGAAGAGAATAATTTCATCCAGTCCAAATAAACTAACTTTGAAATTTTGACAACAATCCTCAACAATTTGAAGAAACAATCACAAAAGCACGTATTTCCAGTTTCTTGACTATTTCAAAAGATTACTATTTCCTATTCTTCCACACATTAATATACATGTACTAACAAATATTCGTGATATTGATACATAATTTCATTTCATGTAATCATCTCTCTTTTATTGATCCATTTAATCAAAAAAAGAAAGAAAGGAATTAAACACCAGACAATCTTTAATGTGCTTGGGCTATCATAATTTCTCGAACAATTGTGTGCAACTGTAAGAAACTGTATATATTTGTGATGCTCTGAAACTCTTATACATAAAAATATGGTACTATTTTTCTTTTAATAAAATGTGCTTTTTAAAATTTGGAATGAATTTTGAATAAGCAAACTCAAGAGCTTACAGTTTATTTTGTTTGAAGCATGTCATTGTGTATAACATCAGAAAAGACGGCGATTTAAATAGATAAATTAAACCACTTCAAAATTCCATCTACGCCATTACGAACCTATCGGTATGATTTTGGAAGCATGATCAGATGGCTATTACTATCCCAGACCATCTCCCCATGATGCAAAAACAAGATACCGATCATTCTAAAGAAAACAAGACCATAATATATTAGAATTCTTCTTTGAAATCGAGTTGTAAATCTTCGATGCCCCGTTTCAGAATATTAGATTTTACGAACATTTACTCCGATTTCATAATCAAATTCAAACATTAAAGCCAAATTAAATCATGCTGCTTTGAGTGCAAAAAGATAAAACTAAAATTTCAATTTTTAGTTTTATTTGATTGGCATACATTCTCACATAAATTTGGGCAACTCTATTTTCACCATTTTTTTTACATAAGGTCCTCAATTACTAATTTTATCAAAAAAAGGTTGCATGGGAATTAAAAATATTTAATACTCTAAAAAATAATTTAATTTGATTTAAATATTCAAATGGTTTATTTATTAAAATACGGAATCTAAAATACTCAATATTAGATATCACTTTTAAAGTTCGAATTAATTCTAAACTTCAGTGTGATTAATTAATTCAAAAGCATCCCGATCCATTTATGAGCTCTTAGCCATTTGATAGAATGTCACTTATTCTGAGTGCCTTCCTTCTTCGATCTATTCAATTCATCAAGATCTCGCACTTGACATACCTAAACAGTTGGCTCACTGACTTTGCTGAAATCTGTATGAATTGATAACCTGTATGGTTTTCTCAAGTGACATTCTGGATTAAAGGAACGATCCGTCTTGTAATGATTTAAATAAAGATATAAAACATTTAATGACAAATATTAACATCAAGCAAACTACTCTTAGGAAGTATTTGACTCACATTCTTATATCTAATACTAATATTTTATTTTAAGCTTAATACAAAGTTTCAAATTAAAATGTCAATAAAGATTCTGATTTAAATTAATTAACTTTTGATTCACTTCCTTATCTGAAGCTTGAAACCGATTTTGTTCATAAAACCGACGAAGATATCATATCAAACTGCCGTTTAATACTTTTCTGATATTTTACTGACAATTTTATGCCACACTAGCCGGTTTGTGATTGTCACCAACAAATTTAATTTGAACAGAAGCTGTGGGTGCTATACATATTTAAGAAAAAAAAAATTATAAAGTATTTCATAAAAAGTATTTTTCGAAAAATAAAAAAGTATTTCAGTCGACTAATAAAAAACAATTGAGTGACCTTTCAGATGTTATGGATGCAAAATAGGATTCATGCTTTCAACAAATTTTATGAGGTCTAACTAATAACGTCAGTATATAATTATTTTCAGTAAAACACAATTGTTATAAAGGTACTTTATATCTTTTATTCTACTTAGAACGAAAACTGTTCATTTTTGTCTAAAAGGAGGTAACATTTTTAATTTTGTTATCTCAACTACTTAAAAAAGTGTTTCACTTAATTGTGTTTCTTTTCATAATTCTGCAAAAATAATATGTATTTATCAAGCTATAATATACTATCTGGATTCTTTAAGAACGGTACATTTATAAAAGAATGATAACCCATCAGGAGTGACTACTCCAACAAGCCCGAAGATAAAAGAAACATATTGAATGATCTGACGCCAATATAGCAGAGGTAGGAACTATGTTTGAATTCAAAGATCCATCAACAGTCTCGCTACAACCATTTTCGTTGGAGTGACATCTCTTCGTCGGTAGGGGGTATCTAAACCCGCACCACTTGTGTACTCACAGTGGCGGCGAAAACCAACTATCATGCCGAACGCTTTCCGTTCTCGTTATTAAGGCACCCTCTCCCAGGTCATGCAAAAGTAGGATAAAAATAACTTTAGGCAAAAATGAATATTGCAATAAAATTATAATTTTTTATTATTTGATTATTTAAAAACTTCTGAGTATTCATTTTCCTTTTTTATTCTTAAAAACACAAAATTATTCTTAAATAAATATTCGTTAATAGGTTTTATTTTGTGTGTGACGAAAATAATCTATATTAAAAGTATTGGAATGATTTCTCTTAACAATTTTTCAGAAATCACTCACTTTTTAAATGTCTTTTATATGTACATAAAAACAATTTTTTATCATTAACATTCAAAAATTACATTTTTTTATGAATTCTGCATGAATAAACTTGATGAAAAGCCTTCTTAAAATTGTTAAAATATTTACTGATCTTTTCATTATATATTAGTATTTCGTTGAATGTTATTTTACTGTGGAATATTTACATTCAAACAAACTCAAATCAAATCCAAGATAACTTGTTTTCTGATTTTAATTATAAGGGTATATGTTATGAATTCATCATAGGAAAATTCTATTTACACAGAAATTCTAGTTGAATTAAACTGAATTAATGTTTTCAAGGCAATTTTTTTCATTAAAATTTATATTAACAATTAATTTTAAAGATTTAGAAATTTTAATATTTAATGCGAAATAAGAAAAAAGTAAGTAAAGTAAATTAATTAATAATGATAATGATACTCTTAAAAATAATAAGTCGGATAAATAAGTAAGAGGATTTTTCGGAGAGTACACTATACAAGAATAAAATTATTACTTAATTATTGTTTAAAATTATTATTATTAATTATACATATTTTGAATAAAATAATAAATCTTGAAAATATTAGCATAATTTGGCACAAAATATTTCTATTTTATTTAAGAAATTTTTGTAAGTATTTGGTAAAATATGATGACTTGGAGAAACGTTCTCGCGTAATAGAAGTGCCAGAAGAAATTTCTCATTTATCTCTAGAAGGGATATAAAGAGAATTTGAATAAAAATATCTTTTTAGTTATGATTTCGAATTAAAGAAAATAAATTCAAGTTTTAAATAATGTTGTAGCATCATATTAATGAATTAAGATGTGGGGAAAAATTAGACTTTTCAACAAATTCTAATAAAGACTTCTCATGAGGAAAAAAATACAATTTCTTTGCATATTGGCAACAAAAAAGCCACACTATCATTGCATACTAATAATTTTTACTGAATAGTAAACCACATGTAAAAACAAATATAAATAAATTTAACACTAAAATATTTTCGGTTAAATAAAATGCCATGAATGACTTGAATGCAGTAATTTGGATTATTTTAAAAAAGTATTTCAGTAAACCAAAAATTAATTTTTTATAGAATAACCATTAAATCAATATTGTAGAAAAAATATGCTCTAAGGTTTCAAGCTATTTTAATGAAATCGAAAAGAAATTCTGCATACGCAATAATGGTATGACATTTTGCATTAACAGCAAAATGTCATACCATTATTGCGTACTAATAATTTGTATTAAATAATAAACTACATATAAAAACAAATACAAATAAATTTAGTACTAAAACTATATGAAATTGAATAGAATGTCCAGAATGACATGAATGCAATAATTTGGATTGTGCTAGAAATGTAGACCTATAAACCAAAAATTTATCTTTTATGAGGTAAACCTCATAACAATGATGCAGGGAAAATCTACTCTGCGGTTTTAAACCATTTTAATTAATTAACAGTTCAAGAGATACTTCACAACCCAAAAAATGATTCAAATTTTAAGGTGAAAACCAGGTTAAGAAAATTACAAAAACGAGTTGTTAAACTTCGGTTTTACTGCATTTCACCTGTGGTAAGTTTTTATAGTTTTATAAATAAGTAGCTGTCATTTCAGATAGATATTATAACTCAGTTTTGACAAAATGGATGACTTTTGATTTCCAACAATAAAATAACATTCAACATATCGTGAAAAATCAAAAAGCTATCACTCATGCAATATATTTACAATTATTACAGAATGCAACATATTTACAATACATTAAAATTTTGGGGGGGGTAATTTGACAAAAAATAGCCGGCATTAAATAAATATGTATTTCGTATATGCAAGTCTATCACATTTTGAGATAATAAATGCAAATACAATTAAATTTAATTCAATTAAAATAAAATGCTCAACTACATAAATAAAGATTAATAATTCAATTTAATCGCTGTCTAAAAGTGCGTTGAATTAAAAATTTATCCCAACTTTCAACTAAGTTTTGGAAAGGTGCAATGTAATATTTGCAATGAATGCATCATATTATTGTATCATAAAGAACCAACCCATTTTGAATAAACAAGATCAAAATTGCTTAGCTGAATAAAATATGATTAATTATTCAATCTAATTCCTAAATGACTTGAAAGGAATGACTAGACTGGATTATGTTAAAAATGTATCCTGGCAGCAACCAGCTTTTGGGTGATAAAATTTATAACAATATGGCAAGAAAACGCTATGCAGCGATATCAAGCTGCTTTAATTAAATCACTTTTCGAAAAATAATCCACGTTTAAAGGTGAAACTCAAGTCAAGAAAATTGCAAAGCGCCCTTGTTAGAACTAGGCTCCATGGCATTTAACTTATGCTAAAGTACTTACGGTGGTGTCATAAATGAGCGACTATAGCTTGAGAGAAATACTACAACTAAAATCAAACGAAGAAAAATTTTCAGTTTCCAGCTCCCCGCAATAAAATAACACTCAAAATACGGAATCCTAAATGGCCGTTTAACTTTCCAAAGTACTTCATTAGCAAAGAACACTTCAGTCGTATTCCATGTGAGCTTTTAACTTAAGCTTCTTCGGCGAGTAAAAGAAACTAAAATAATAATAAAAAAATCTGAAAATATTCCTCCTGCCTGGTGTTAATTAAACTGCTTCAAAGCGATGTCACATTAACAGGAGAGATTAAAAATGTGCCGTGAGTTTCATGCACACTTGGACAGAATTGAAAGCAGGGACACCTTTACTAGGCGTTCAATTAAAGCGCAGGGAGTTTATTGGCCACCTAATCTGACGATTTATCTCCCCCGAAGTCGTTGAACCATCATTAAGGTCTTCATTAACGTATCTTGTCCTTCGGAGGCACACCACGAAAATTACAAAGAGGTTATTGGTAAGAGACCAGCAGGTTTTTTGCAGACACCTAGCGTTAATTTTACTGCGATTATGGCATTTATTTTGGTTGTCGTGATACAGTTTCACGCGGAATGTGGTAAGAACGGAAAACCATCGTTTAATCAGAAAGAACATGTGGTTTCTTAAATTTTTCTGTCTGTTAATTGAGTAACACATTCCATCTCATTGGAAAGGGCTGGTAGGCTTTACTAAATGAGTGAAATCGCAAAAGTTTTAATTCTTTCATAAATGGCAAGATTTTTTTCAAATAACAAACATTTATTTTATTATAATTATAGCTTATATTTTGGTTGTTTTGATACAGCTTTTCTCACAAGAACGTAATAAAGAAAACTATCCTTTCTTTATCTTTCAGAAAGTGAATGGGGCTCTTATACCACTATTCTGTTAGCTAGATTGCAAAGATTCTTACTCGAAATTCATTTCTGGAAAGGTATTGCTATTTCAATATGCATAAAAATTTAGTTTATGATATTTATTTTTGTTTTTAATTAACAGCTTTCAGCAGAATGTAAAAAGATTGCTAAACAATTGTTTTATCAAAAAAAAATATGTATTGGTAATTGGATGTGAGAAACTTTGCACTTTTGAAAAAAAAATGAAAATGCTAAGAGTTTTAGTTCGCATGTTAATTATCACTAATATTTAAATTTGCATTTAAAAAAACTTATCATTTTGATAGGTAGTTAATGATTAATTATTAAGAGTATTTGTCCAGTCTAATCACAAAAATCGTAACATGTTAGTAGTAGGCATATTTATTGATGGAAGAACTATTTAAAGGAAATATAGAATTATATTTTATGTTATTTCAACCGATAAATCTATTTTTGAAAATATATAAGTACTTTAAAACTTTTATCGCATCCTCCAGACCAAGAGTCATATTCAGTAAAATTGCAATAATTTAAGGTTAAAACTAAAAGATATAAAAAATTTTAGCTAAAGATATCTTGGTATTTTTAATAAATATGCCGCAAATATAAATTGAAGCAAAATGGGCCCGCAATATGCTTACTGAACTGAAAACATGAATAGTATGATGAATCAACCTGTTGATTAAAACTAATATGAAATGAGGTTAAAAACATTGGTTGTATAATTTTGAACTTATAAAATACGAAAAATGAGTATCTAACTTTCTATTGATTATAATTTATCTTGTATGATTTACACACTGAAGAACATATTTATCATATAACGTTAAACGGCCAATTTCTGCATATATATATGCAATTTCTGCATATATATATATTCTGCTTCCGAGATACCGATTTGGATCAAATATTTAGATAAGGCTTTAAGTTTTTCTATGTAGGTGCCTTTCATGGAAAAAAAAAAACAGTGATTTCACAGTTTTTTATTATTAAATTTTGACACGTGGATATACACGCCAGCGTACTCTACAGAGATCCGTACGTGTATTGGAGATAGAGTAGTGATTAAGGCTTCAGGCTTCATACACCCTTGCACTTTTCTCATGTTAGATTTTCCATTTGTAAATCAGATTTCGCTTATAGCATTAAATGAGTCATTGTAAAAAATTTTATTTAAGATTTTACAAAAAATATTGAAAAGGAAAGCTTTATCTTCCAGGTACTAATAGTAAAGAAAGCCTCTATCTGGTAGTCCCCGTTGCCACAGATATATTGAACAACATTACATAATATTCGAAAATGTTGTTGGATATTGAATATTATTATATTCTATAATAATATATAATATATTCTATAATAATATATAATATATTCTATAATAATATATAATATTCTATAATAATATAAATCAATAGAAGCAGCGAATTGATGTAGAATTTTACTTTTGGGGTCAGAAAAAAGTAAGATTACCACTCATTTTCACTAATATCCATCTTGTAAAAATGTGGGATAGATTATTATTCTTCCCATCCTAAACGTCATGATGCTCGAGCTGTTAGAATGCGATTTTCTGTGTTAGTCGATCGTTTAAGATCAAAGCTCCGTCATAACTTGAGCGTTTTTCTTTTACTTTCAAAATCAAATATTAATATAAAAATCAAATGGATTAACTGCAAATTTCCTTTAACTAAATTTAGCTTCATAAAAGCAGCAGCTGTTATCAGCAATTGTTATGTTATTATTAAGAAAGCGGCGGAATACTATGATAGTTTAACCTATTTTCCTGACAAATCTACTGAAGAATCTGTGTTTCACAATAAACTATTTACTTACTGCCTCTTTAAATAAATACATAATTAATTCAAAAGTTAAATAAGGTCCTTTTAAAATTTCCGAAATAATTTAATAAAACTGGATATCCCTAAAATGTATACAATCGTTGAATAACAATCACACTGACAATTAATAAAATTCATTGAAGATACATAAAATAATTGAAATAAATATAGAATATTTTTAGAAATAGGAAGATATTAGGCGTCACTATCTGCTATCTACTCCGAAATCAGAGAGGAAATTGCCAAAGGCGCTAAACATGTCAGTTTATATTCGGGTATATTTTCTAAGAATGAATGCTTTCAAATTGTTTATTGTAGCTGATCTTGAGACGTAAATATTATGATTCTTGTATTCCAGAAAAATAAATACTGTGAATTCAGATTGAATGAGTAGGTGACTGATTTGGTTGTAGGTTCAGAGTATTATTCATTCTGAAACATGTCTTAAAATTGTAGTGTTACAATTTAAATTAAAGGTTAAATTGTTCCTGTCATAACTTAAATTAAACATTTAAATTATTACAATTACAATTTAAATTAAACGTTTCCAGTGACGTTAATCTTGAATAACAAACTATATTATTTAGTTACTAGCTATGTTCAAGCAGTGCTCTGTTGGGAACGAAAATTATCCCTTTTAAAAGATTATGAAGGCTTGATAGTTGAACTATTGCGTATGAAATTGAATTGAAAATTAAAATATGCAATAAAAATTGTTAAAATTCCAATTTGAAAGAAATATTTGTATTACTTCTAGATCTGTTTCCAGCTTAGTATTTATATCAATATTACTTTTTTTACCACATTATTGCGTTCTAAAGAAAAAAATCCAATATTAAATTTCTGTAATAAATTGAAATCTTTAGTAATATTTGGTTTAAAGTAGAAATTAAATAACATTTATATTAAATTATAGATAATTTATGCCTTGAAAGACAAATTGCGACACATAAAAGAAACAATGTTCATCAGATAATACAGTTCCATTCATCAATGAAGGAAGTATCTTGTTTGAGATAATAAACTAGATTTTTACCGATATTGATTGGATTATAAACACTCTGAATAATCTATAACTGAAAAAATGGAAAACATTTTATTGCTTACACAGTAAAGAAATTTTCAATATTTTGTCTTTGAAATGAGAAATTAAGCATTTTACCCTGCATTTGTTTATTTAAACTGAAAGATCACGACTACTAAAGACATGCAGAAATCAGAAAATCGCAAACTTATAACAGACGTCACTGTTTCTCCTCAGATATTTCATATAAAGTAAAAATAATCAGCAATATCTTTTACCTTCAAATTCGAAAAATGTGCTCACATTAACACCAGAGAAAAAGGACATTTGGAACATCTGCCCTAGCTGAAAACTTCAGAAAACTTTTTTTTAATGATTACTTTTTGTTGAGATTGTTTTTGTTGTATGAGTGTATTTATTCTTCAGAAACCAGTTACTTATTTTTACTTTGACATCTTCGGCTTGACTGCCCAAATATTGGAGTTCATTCTATATTCAACTCACTGTTTTATTTTTGTGTTGTGTATATTGTTTTGTTAATCGATTTACTTTGTGCTGTTACGTTTCTCATATTCGGAAGCAGGACAGGATTAAAATGATAATTATTTTAAAGTAATTATTGTTAATATAAAAATTACGAACATTATTTTATTATT
>JAPMOQ010033694.1:831390-863658 GCA_026543055.1 Argiope trifasciata
TGTGTGTGTGTGTGTGTGTGTGTGTGTGTGTGTGTGTGTGTGTGTGTACATAAATTAACCATATAAATAGATGTTGATATAAATTGTTCATCGTCTGCTTTTAAACTTTGTTTTCTAAAATTTTGTTAATGTGTTCTGAGAAGAAAACTTCAATAGTAAAAAATTTATTTGCTGGTAAAAGCTTTTCTTTTCTCACCTTAACATAGATTTCAAGTATGGGTTTTCTTTTAGACATCTTTAAATCTCTACTTCAATTTCCTCATTACTCGGTCTACTCAATTACAATATTACTTATTTATTACTTCATAGAAGATGCAAGTAAAGATGTTAGAAACTTTTAATGAAAAATCCTTTAACCTAAATGAGTTAGCTTTAGATTTCTTTTGAAACCATTAAAAAGCGTGACAAAAAGAATTTAGAAAAATAAAGCAGAAATATTTTTTTAAAGTAAATAAAGAGAGAGTAGTTCAAAGTACCACTGTTGCCTAGCAACTGAGTATCCACAGATTCCCTTATTTCAAAATCGTCTGCATTTATAATTAATAAGCCTTTAAACATTAATATAAAAATTTAAAAATGTATTAAAAAAAGGAAATCATTGAAGAGATAAGACTTTTGATTTCATAATAGTATTAAAATGTTTCTTGTGAATAATTTACACAAATTTTGTTGCGGAAAAATGTTAAAATTTGAATCAGTTTCTAATGTACTGATAATTTAACGGACATTTTCATTTGGAAAGGTTTATAGTATTTTTCTGTCTCTTGTTTTAAAAATTAAGTTGGTAAAATTTAGTTAAATTCGTCCCGGCTACTTAGGAAAATATATAGTAAGGACCAAAATTGTGGAAAATTTTGAAAAGAATGCAGTTTTGAGATTTGATAGTTCATAATGGCAAATTTATTAAGAGAAATACCTTAAGGTTATATAGTATTATTTTCAAGATAATTTATTCTCAAATTGAGTAATTTTTAGGTCGGAAACTGCATTGGAACAGCAGTTATAAAGGTGAAAGTATAAACACAAATGACATATGCAAAAGTTATCTCTTTCTGCATTTAATACTTAATATCCAGCAATCAATTGCTGTATTCTACTGATTGCAAAATGCCATTTTATTGGCAGTCTAAACACTTATGCTCTTTAAATATGTTAAAATGAAGAAAAGCTGTGTCTAACCATGGAAATTAAGATGTTATTTCTTCTGGTTATTTTTCTATAACTTTTAAGAAATACTGACAATGTGATATAATTTAATACATTCAATTTTTAGTTATTGTCTTCAAAACAATAAATAGTTTTATGGTATTATTGCACATGTTGTTACAGTTATAAATCTTCAAATTTTTAAAATGCACTTTTTCCTAAAGGTTCGTAAAATTTTGGACATTAATATACATGGCCCCATTTACTTTTATTTGTACTGAAAAAAAGAAATGAATCTTCTGCTCAATATCAAGATTCAATGAATTCTTATAACTACTGATTGCCAAAATTAATCTGTAAATAGAAAACATCATCTTATTAATCAAAATAGAAAACTCTAATGATGACGAATTAATATACTGTAAGATAATTTCATCTATATATTAAAAGACAAAAGTAGCTGAGAAAAGAAATCTTCATTGTTCTTATAGTTCCATAAAAGCTTCACAAGCACAAATTGCTCTTGATTTGACAGCAAAAAGAATAAGCATTGAAGCCGGCGTCATGGCAAAGGGGCAGCGTGTCTTGCCCAAGGTCAGAAAGCTCCAGTTTTAAGTAGCGGCTCTGGCATGGCTTTTATATCGCTGTTTTCTATCTGTAAGGATTGTGAATGTGCTTCCGTGTACAAAAGGGTTGTGCAAGAGAGTATGAAGAATGAAGTAGCTAAGGCGATAGATAACTGTCAGCAGGCGGTCTGTAAAGTCCCATAAGTAATAACAACAAATATTTCAATGTTTTACATATGCTATCTTTTGCAATTCAATTTGCATTATTCTCTTTAAAAAATTATCAGCTTTTAGTAATTTATAAATTGATTTTCAAATAAAATAATACCTAAGCATTTTGTGAAGTCTTGAGTTTTAATAATCATTTCATTTAGATCTGAAATCTGTTCCCCTATTTCCCAATGTTATGAAATTGCTGAATGCCTTACGTATTTCCTTCTTCAAGTGAATGAAATTAGAGCTTCTACACTGAGCAAAATTAAACTAAAAGGTTATCGTCATTTCTTTTCCCTCTTTTCGAATTTCGTTTATTATTTGCTCAGTATTGAAAGATGCTCTGATTTGATCGCAGCAATTACGAATTATTGAATACTCATTCGTTTATTAATTAATTTTAAATTTAAATTCATTCATTTTAAATTAATATAAATTGCGATAAATTAAATTATGCTTGTTGAAATTTTGATTTTTAAGCTTTAAAAAAGTGATTAATTCTAGAACTATCATTTTATTCTTTACTATCATTAAGTAAGAAAGGACTTGAAATATTATATACTTAACTTATGTATTTATTTATTATTCATTTAAAATTGATAATTTAGTACACCTCATGCACCACTAATGCATAATATCAGATTTACAGAATTGTGTATTACAAATAGTTTAATCCTTGTACAAAAAGATTAAAAACTAATTAAAAAAAAAGCATAAAAAAATAGTTTATATATATATATATATATATATATATATAAGTATGCAAAAACATTCATACTAAAAACATGTCCATTTACTACCAACCAATAAGAAATAAAAGCCGAAATTCCAGTCAAAATTAACATTTTACCGTGGTAAACAATCCTTTTAGATTAAAAGAGAAATATAAAAACGGGGAGATAGAAGAAGAGTAAAAGAAGTAAAAATAATACTGATTTAAATATGTTTACATAAGTGCATAAAAATTAATAAGGTGCGTAATATGGTAGTAACATTATTTACATTTACTTGTGTGAATAAATTCTGCTAGAGATTAAGAAAGACTCTGAATAAAAAAATACAATAAGAGCGATAACAATCTGATATGTAAATGAGGGAAACATTTATTATCGACGAATTTGAATGAAAATATAATGGAACATTAAACAAAATTTAGACAACTATATTTCGAAAATATATTGAAACAAAAAGTCGAATTTCTTTCCTTTCTGAATGATATTTTTTCCCCTTCTACATTTCTGGCTTAAAACATTTAATATAATTTCATAATAACAATATCACTTTAATGATGGTTTTAAAATGTTTATCTTCTATCAATAGTACTGAGAATAAATGTATTTATTTTGCTTCCAAATTAAATGCATTAAAATTCTATGACAATTCGAATCTAAATTGAAGTTTAAGTAAAAAATGATTTAGCATGTATCATAAATCCCTTCAATTAATCAGTACTATCTATACAAGGCGTCCAAATTGATCGCATCCCAATAACTAAATTTTAAAGCGCTAGAGTTAAGAACTCTTGGGGAATATAACGAATAAATTTTATGCAATATTCTTAATATTTGAGCAGTTTTCTTTACAAAATTGCTGAAATTTTGTTTCCACTTTCATTTTTACATTGCATTAATTTACGTGTTTGTATAATGCACATTTTACCTAATACTGTTTTGTATCTTTAAGCGATATTTTTTGAAGTTATAATTTTTGGTAAAATCTTATCTAAAAAAAAACAAAAATAAAAATTTGACTCATTTTTTGCAAATTTTGTATTATTTTTTCCACTTATTTCCATTTATTCTGCCATTCTTTATTACCGGAGTAAGAAATTTATTCATTCATACAAAAAAAGTTTTACAAATTCTTTAATAAAAACTCATTTAAATTAAAAATCTGTTAATTTAAAAATGATTTTAATGCTATATACAGTCAAATCTTAATATTTAAAGACTGGGTAGAGTTACAACTTTTTTTTTTATTTCAGAAACTATGCAATATGTTAATTTTCGAAATTTATATATTATATATAACTTATATACTTATATGTTTTCTGTTTAAGAAGCATTCTTCTTCCAATACAGAATTTCAAAAATATGAGTTTTTTTTATAAAGTGTTTCAAACATTCATCCTGAACATAGCCTAGTGCCTTAAAAATTATTATAAATTTCAAAATGACGGTATATTGTTTTAAAAAGTTGTTTATTTATTCTTAATTATATAAAAAAACTTTTTGTAATAAAAAAATATCCCATGAGCTTACCTTTATTTGAACAAAAATGAAATTTTAATAAAAGTTTTAAATCAATGTTATTTTTTCCTTTCTTCTCTTTCTTATCATCAGATTATTGTATAAGATTTATCCTTTCATTGTAAGCACCAACTATAATATCCAAACCGATATTTTTAGAAATCCTCTAATTGGATTAAATATATTATTCGGAATATTTACTACTATTTCAATTCATATAAGAAAGCGCAGGCAACGTGAAATATTCAAATATTTCAAAGTGACTTTGTAAATAAAATTCATTTCTTTTTTGACTTAGTTACAGATTTAAATATGAAATTTTATGAACAAATCATACAAGACGTTGTGGGGAAAACAGAAAAATCTTAAAGTTCTGTGAAACATTGTTAGTAATTACTGTATTGTAATAAATCGTAAGTCCAATTCAGTTTCAAAATAATTTATATATAAGAAATAATAATTGCAGATACAATAAATTGCGTAAAAGCGAATTTGATGCTGTTTACATCATGTAAACTAATCATTATTAAATAAAGCATTTAAATTTCAAAGAAGTTTGATTATTCATTGCTCAATCTTTTCTACCCTCACGCTTATTAAATCAAAAGAGAGTTACGGTAAAAATATACAAACATCTTTCTCCCGCGTTACAGAAATCACGAAAGTATTCATTATCTTTTCCGAGTCGAATGAAAATAAGTTGCGACATTAAGAAAAATGAAATGAAATGTCGAACTTCTCTCGCTTTTTTCTCCCACCTAACTTCGCACTAATGCCTAAACAAATCACCTTTTCCTTTGGAAACACCACTCCTTGATCTTCCATAAATCTGGGCTTACCTTTAACGCTACAATAAAAATAAAACTCCATTTTACCATAGATTTATCATGGTTCCCAAGAAGGAAAAATAAAGTAAAAAGAACTCCAAATTTCTTGCTTCAGGAAACTTCCGTGAATAAGCGGTGCTATTAGACTGGGTCCAGTAGCGACTATTAATAGGGGCAATGAGTTGAACATTGATCCAGTTAGGAGAGGGGGGGAGGATGAGCAAAAGAGATGAGCTGCAGTGATAACTTAAGATACTCCAGGCATCGGTGATAATAACTGCGTGTATTGGAAATGTGATTATTTCATCATTGGACGGCGTCGACCATTAAAGTCTAGTGTCTCTACTAAATCAACGGCACTGGACACCGCAATAAAATTCGGTTTATGCTCGATGGGATACTAAACGGGGTGCTTGGTTCCACGGTGCGTTTATCGCAGGTTGAGTGATTAAATTCATATAAATATGGGAATAAAATTTTGCCCTGATCCTTGGTTATGGATTTTTGAAACTGCAACGTTATGATACTGTATAAGTAATAAAACGGAGTAATTATTATTTCCGTGCACTTCTAGTTATTGGTCTGCCAGAAATGGTATTAGTGTAGGGCTGAGTGAGAAGATTTGATTTTCTCTAAGATTAAAAGCAATTTGAGATTTGTACGACTCTAATAAGAGATGTTCATTCATTATTGCTGGAGTGGCTTTGATCGCTATCGGTTTCATAAATGGTGAATCGTGCATATTTAAATGAGACTTAAAAGTAGTTTTATTTAATTTCCAAGCCATTAATATTAATTGATTTCTAAGTATAAGTGAAACTATCATGATTTAAATCCTAGGATGAACGAACTCCTGACTATCTACGTACTTAATGATATAAGCGAAATATTACGCATTCACTTTTATCTAGATAGCATAATCTCCTCAAATCTTGCTTAGCTCTATTGTTTTACGCAATTAAATTTTCTTTTACAGTTTGTATCGTTTCTACATGCAGAAAATTGAATTTTAAGATCAAATTCAATCTATTCAATGCTATCCAAAAAGACAAATAATCTTGTATTTTTTTGTATGATGATTCAACATATTTATGGTTTTTGATTTGATATGATTATAAATCTTTCAATATTAATCATTACCTACATTTCAAATGAAAATAATCCATATGCGGGTTATGGTTTGCGTATTTGATGTCATTGGAATATCTAGTTTGCCATTTCTATTTCCAGAGTATTGATTTATCAATAGAGATATTCAGATTCTCAGTTCTCTGTTAAAAAATGCTAGTGAATTATTAATTTTTTGTTGTTTTTCATGAAGTTGATTTTACTGTTTTATTTTTATAGTTTTGATTTTTCATCTAAAAAATCTTAACTTTTTTGTGGAATTGCTGTTCAATCAATCTCCAATAATTCCATGTAAACGTAAGATGAAAATTACTAACTACATTTAATTTTTCATTTAAATTTGAATTGTATTCCAGTTATTTTCCCTAACTTACTTGTTTGAGGAAAATAAAGGAATAGAAACTATTGATACAGAAAATTTGTATACAAAGAATTTAACTAATTTGGACTTGTTTCTTGAAATACTAATCAAAAGGGGTAGGGTATTTCTTAAATCATACGAGCATGCCAGTGAAAACTTAATTGACAAGTTCTTAGTATAATAGGAAATTCTTTTCTAAATTTGAATAGCATATTGTTGCATCATTTTCAAGGATGATTTAAAGTTTCAGAACTTTTCTTTTCTAGATGGAAAAGTTTGTCATTTCAGGAAATTAGGAAATATGTTACACCTGATGATTTTATTTGCCTTTAAGAATTATGATTATTTACATATGAGTAATAGAGGATATGTACACCAAATTATTTGAAAGCATATGTACTCTGGTAGAAGAAATATCTCAGTACAGAAAAATATTAATAAAATCGATCAAAATAATACAACATGCACAGAAAAATGAATTATAAAAGCGGTTACAGTTTTAAATGAGTAGGATATAAATAATATTAATAACAACTTATAAAATGCAATAAAATTGCCTTGCTGGAATCCTTGTATACATCTCTTTGTTCAATACAGATTGAACTATTACAGTTGTGCAATATTGAAACGGACAAGTATCGGATGTCATTGTATTGAGTGGTTAACTGTCATGAGACTATTCAGTAAGATGAGCAATAATCATCGCAAGACTTGGCTGAGAATGAAGTCACATTCTAATTATGCCCTTTCATACACGATCGGTGATAGATCTGGTGATTGTAATGGCCGATAATCAATGTAACATTTCTAAGGATACTTCAGACTGTTAATGGATTGTGAGTATCTTTGAATTTTCCAGATGGAATGAGGCAGTTTCAGATATCTAAAACTAAACTCTTTTAATTTAGCAAGCTAGAATATTTTGTAGTTATATTCAGGGAAAATTAATTGGTTGCTGTAGTACGACTGGTAAATTTACATGCATTGTCGTTGACTACAATAAGTCCTCATAGTTTATGTAATTCGTTGTTGAAGAGTCTAAGCCTTGGAAGATTTCTGTAGTAGCTAACTGTAAATGAAATTTTATCCCAATGACGATTAAGGAATGGTACGGTTTTATTTTAACTACTATTAAAGATATTCAAGCAAAAAATGCTAAAAAACTTGAAATTTCAGTGATGAAATATTTTAATCGATGCCAAAAAAATGTGTGCATATATTTATATTTCTCTCCCTCCTTTTAATAAATGAGCTTTATTGCTTTATTGATAACTAGACGCCTTTGGCGACCAGCTGGTTCGCCAAGAGTAATGGGGTCTAAAATTTTCAATTAAATACTTATGTGCCTTGCTCTCTTTATAATTTCTCTACCAGATAAACTTCGAAAGTCACGTAACACTGATTTACTAAATTAATGATATAGATGTTGCAAACGATCATAGAAACCTTTGTCTTGTATTTCTTTTTTAGAAAACATAACATTTAATATTTATTTAATTTCATCCAATCACGTGGTGAATGTTACATTTTTTTTCGATTTAATTTGCATTCATAGTTAATTTATTTTTTAATTTGAACTTCTGTCAGTATGATTTCAACAGAGCTAATAAAAGCTATTTTTTCGCTTCGCTCGTTCATTATTTATTTTAGAAAATGTCACATATTATATTTCTCTTATTTTATCCAGTCACGTGCTAAAAGTTGCATTTCTTTAGCTCTAATTTACAATGATAGTTGTTTTTTTTAGTTTGAACTTCCGTCAATAGGATGGCAACACGCTGATAAAACCTAATTTTTTCCCCTTGACGTGCTCGTGCAGTTAAATTTTATTGTTTTGTCCGAAATATATTGTTGAAAAACATGGTTAAAATATTTCTTTAAAAATTCGTTAAAAATAAAAGCTTAGGTTACACATTAAAACACTGATACCATTAGAAAACTAATTTTTTTATCTTTAAATTGATGTAAAAATCATGTTTGTGCGATAATATTTTCGGAAGTTATAGCGGAAAATCGTCGAAATTTCGCTTAAATGTTAATTAATTCAAATTCTAATTAAAAATTCGGAAAAAGGGCTCCGAGGTGCACATTCCCGACCTCCAAGGTATACATGTACCAAATTTGGTAGCTGTAGGTCCAACGGTCTGGTCTGTAGAACGCCAATACACACACACATACACATTGAGCTTTATTATAAGTATAGATTATTCAATTGTGTTTAGATAACAATGTAATTACTAATACTTTATAATTGGTAATATAAAGTATTTATATTTATTGTGCATATATATATATATATATATATATATATATATATATATATATATTAATACAACGATTCTTATTATAAAGTGGTCATGAAAATCAAATCATAATTATAAATCTATTAGCTTCCAGTTTAGAAGCAATACTAGGCTTTTTTTAGACGAGCCTGAGAATTCGAAGCGCTATCGAATCATGAGGACGACGCATGAGCTGGTGTTCTTTTAACAAATTTCCGCACCACACCAAAAGGAAGACGCCTGGCTTATACGGATTTGGTGTACAGCCCTGGTGTACATGACTGTTTATACGATGAAATTTCTCCACATAATCTGTTACTTTGAAGTCCGAGACCTATCTGATAGATCTATTTTGCCAAACATCTGATTATTAGTAAATCAATAAAAAATTATTTTTCTGAAATAGTTACTTTCATGTAATCTAGATCATTAAATATCTTCCAATACTTTATTTCCTAAATTTTTACTGGAAGAAAATGAGTTGAATAAAATCTAAAGATATTTTTTCATAGATGATAAAGTCTTCTATTTCATTAAACAAAATTTTAGATTGCTTGATGATTGTCTTTTGTACGTGAAATGTCTTTCGAATCTAGTCAGAAAAATTATTAATTATAAGAATGCTATTATATAATATCAGGAGAATATTTTAAAGTCATCTATCATTGCATACCTATTTAAATTTATGTTTACATTTCCGTTTTACTCAGTTCATTACTGGCAGCCTATAAAAGATTCAAACTCAATAAGTAGTAAATGTATATGTTTTGTCCAGAACGCTTTATCAACTTTGGTAAAGTTAAAATCACCTATCAATAAAATTTAATGGTCGATGTAATTGCACCAATACTTATAAATAGCATTGGTTTCACTGCAAAATCCTTAGATTTATTTTCGATCCTTAGATAAAAATTGCAATTAAAATAGTCCACAATAGTTTATAGAAGAAAATCTCAAAGGTACCAATGGTTTGATCTTATAAATTAAATTATTGAATAAATTTCAAATCCATTATGTCATTCAAATTTGCTTTCTCTAAGTAAAATCTTAAAACAAGGAAAACAAATTTTATATACTAATTCATTAAATCATTTTGAAAAAACATGCTATTTTAAAGTAGATAAAATGCCTTTTGTATTCAAAATTTTTTATTTTATATTAATTATTGCAAATATCTTTATCACAGTTAGTTATAAATCTTTATTCATTTAGCTTTTCTAATAAAAAATGTTTTCATTAAGTAGAATATTCATTTAACTTTTAAAACCTTTTTTTTATTTAATAATATATTTATTAACTTTATTCATATTACTTTTGTAATGCAAAAGCTTTATTCTTCTGATATAAAAACGTTATTCATTTAACTTTTTTAATATTAGAAAAATTTCAAACATATACTTATTCTAATGATTTAGTTTTAAATAGCTATGTTTAACTCAAGCTTGTATAAAAGCTTTTTGTGTACAGATTGAGTAATGTAATAAAATTACTGAAAATTATAATAAAATCTTTCAAAGCATTATAAATATATTAAATAAAATGTGATTTATTATGGGTTTTTACATTCTTCAAATATGTGATAAAATAATTTTAAAGTACAAATAAGTTAAATAATTTAAATTAAAAACTATTGATATGCCATTTTTTAAACTGATTTTAGTCATTCGATTAATTTAATAACAATCGGTTTTTACAATTTAAGAATATATTCACCAGAAAAATTTTACTTCTTTAAAAGTTAAGAGATAAACTTCAAAAATGTTTTTTTATTTCTGTAGATTTTTGCACCCACCTGTTTAAAGTTACTCGATAAAATAAAAATCTAAATTTTCAGAATTACATCATACACCGACGCAAGAGACATCCAATATTCTAATAACAGGGCTGTAGAAATAAAATCAATTGTTCCCGTGGAAATCAAATCCATAAATCAAAACTCAACTCCAAAGCAACTTATAGCCAATAAAATTGATCGAAATCCTATTAAAATATATTTTAGGTTAAACCACCGAAGCGATGTCACACTTGGTCTAAGGTAATGAATCAATCCGCCTCGAACTTACCTCGCGAGATATTTATCCTCGAAAGAGATAAAGAGAAATATCACCTTCCTCAAATCAGGATTCATTTTTCGGTCCAGACAAGAATTATTGATCATCCTCGAATAAGATCTTTCAGGTTTAAGCAAAGATCTCGATCCATTCTTGGTGAAGAAACTGTGAAAAAGTAGGCTGGACGCTTCCAGAAGCCGCGGCAGCTCTTCAGACCCAGCACTCCCGAGGGTGTCATTAAGACATAATTAGACGGCAGCATGGCGCTTATCTGCCTTACCTAGTATTTATTGTCCGACAATTTTTCACCACTGCGATCGGTAAAAACTAGCTAATTACTCAGAGTAAGGGCTTGTTTGAGTTCTGAGATGAATCTTAATTTAGAAGCAAAAGGATTAAAGAGTTCGTCATTTAGGAAAGAAAGAAATGAAAAGCGACCCCCTTCCCTTTATTTTATCTATTTTCACCCTCCCCTCAAGAAAATCGTCGACATTATTATCTTGAATTTGGAACAATGGGCGGGGGTTGAAGAAAAGTAAAAGATGGCAGAAAAAAAAACTGGATGAAACGATGGTCTATCGAACGAAAGGTGGTTCTGGAGCCATTTCTTCCTCGGTGGTTATTGCTGATAGCAGTTATGATTAATCCTACGCCAAGGAAAGTAAAAAAGAAAAGAAAAGAAAAGGGAAAAAAATTCACCACCACCTTTTCTCTTTTCATTTCTTTTTTTCTCCAACAGCTTACTATTGCTAATTGTTCCTATTTATTGTTTCCGTAATTTTTTCTTCCTTCCAATGCATCGCGTTAAATTTCTTCGGTTTTTTATAAATAAAACTATGGCGAGGAGGTCATTGCAAAAAAAAATTATGTGAAACATATAAATGCGTGTACATTAACAAACCGGAAATTGTATCGTGTACAATTTTGGTGAATTAATGTTGGAGTCTTTGAGAAATGGTACTTTCATCTTTTTCCGCGATGGGTCTTTAAAGTGTGGTGAGAGGATTCAGGAATAATTTAATGTCCGCTTTTGGCTCCAGCCGAGAATTGCCTCATTTTATTACTGAAAGAAATTGATAATGGGATATGTAATAATTCTCTTTTTGATAAAGGTAATGGAGAGAAGTATTAAACATTTATATGAAAGACATTCCATTCTGAAGCAATAAACCATTATATTTGAACGAAATTGTTGAAACCTAAAATGTTCGATGAATATCGTGAATATATATTTTTTCAATAGAGATGAAAATGCATAGTGATATGCCAGTTCAATTAAAAAATAATTCATTTTGCTGAAAACAGTCTTAGATGGTTGAAGAAAATTTCCCCATTATAAAAAGCTACATTGTTTCTTCTCCTGAGAATATTTAACAAATGCAATTTTTTTTTACAAATGAAAAAAATTATATTGATATTATATTTATACTTTCAAGACATTTGTTACTCAGTAAAATATTTCAGATACTTTCGTTTTAAATTTCCTAAATTTCAGTTTTATCGGGCATGATTTTATTTCCAAATTGCCCAATTGTCTTATAATTGCAATAATCTTGTTATTTGATATAAAATTATTCGATATTCCATTTTAATCGAAATCCTTTCAAAATAAGTTACAAATCATTATTCTTAGCATGAGACATTTTACTTATTGATTATTTGATCGAATTTATAAGATGTCTGTTATTTGTTGGACGTCATGGTAAGGCATTTGAAACATACTATACATTTATAATTAGACCATTATGCATTCAGAATCTCTGGAAACATTGAATGAATTAAAGCACTGTGATGGTTGTAATCTTTCAGTCTTGTTTTTATGTATGATTTTTGTATTCGCTCAGTTAAGAGTTTCTTGTCTTTGATTCGTTTTATTATGATTACTGTTTTTGTAAAATTGAGTTCTAATATATATATTAGAAGTGAGAGATAATGAAATAGAGTAGGTTGTGGAATATGACGATGAAAAGGTTAAAAAACAACTAAATGAAGACAACGGGATTAAATTTATATAATTAGGTTTGCTGAAAATAGGTTATAAATGTAGTAAAAGGGACCTTGAAATATATTGGAGCATAAACATGTGTCATATACAGATCAGAAGATTTCAAGAGTAGAAATAAAATGGCAGCTAGATTATCTCGAACTGCAGAAATGAAACTTAAAATAGCAAAAAATTAAGTTTATCATTTTGTTTTTATAGACTTGATTGACTTGTTTATTAACTTTCTTTACAAATCCTGGTCTATATTATTAGATGATGGTCATAAAATTTTGCTTCCATTATACCATTAAATTTATTTAATTTAAATTTATGGCCCAAAATATTTTTAAATGCTGCTTCATTAAGGGTATATTATAAGCTGTGGATTCTGTTGCTGTATAATTTATTCTTTGCTTAAAAGTTGTATCATTAAACCTTTAGGATTTCATTGTCTCAACAAAACCAAGTTTTTCAAATCTTTTAGCCTTTTAAATAATTTGATTCTCCAATCTGAATGCAAAATTCCAAACTTTAACTTATTTTTATTGCCAAACAAGTACTGCTCAGAATAGGCAACCCCGTATAGAGAGAAAAAAATTATATTCCAATAAAGAATTGTCCTATTTCTCATTCTAAGTTTCTTTCTTAAACGGCTATTTCAAAATTTCATCCTCTTGTACAACATAAAAAATACCATCGACTAAGGATCGTATAATTTTTTTTATTGAGGGCACCAAAGGGATGATCTTGTACAAAATATCCGTTATTTCAGGAAGAAAAGCCACTCACTTGAATTTTGTAGTTTTTTTCCAAGTAGGTAAATCGGCAGAGAAGTCAAGTGAATTATTTGTTAATGAAAAATTATAAGGTTTTAAAGCTAAAGGCATCTTAAATACGACGAAACATGTTAAAGTGACCGATCATATTTACTTTTAATTTCGGGAAAAGAACATAGTTTTGTATAGATTATGATGGGAGTTTCATTGGGGGGGGGGGAGGTCAGCTCGTTCAGTCAACTCGTTAATTGCATAAACGTCCCGTTTTTTTAGAAACATTAAGGCTAGTGGGATGTGGATCTCGTAACTTTGAAATGAAGTCAAATGACGAAGACGACTCTTAAGTTGGCATGCCCGTATTCAAGTTTTTAAACCACACTGGCTGGAAAGCATTTGACCCACGACATCAGAAATTGAATGCACCAGTGACGGAAATCGGGTTTCGAATGTCAAGTGATATTCTCTAAAGCTGAAACTTAACCTTGAAGCCAACGATGTCCCAGAATTAGAATGAAAACACTTATAGATTAAATTTCACTTTTTAGAACATTCAACACTAAATATAATAGTGTTAGATAATATAAAAGTTCATAATGTATAGTGTTGAAGGTAAGCTATTGAATAACGTTAAATAGTACTAGTGTTTTCAAATTAATAAAATTATTTAAACGGATTGGAATACATATTTTTTAATGGTATAACACTTTAAAAGTAAAATTAATTTCAGGCAATTTACAGAGGGGGCAAGCACATTATATTCAATAAACTGAATTAATTAAGTTAAGTTTAAGTTTTTAAGTTCATTAAGTTTTAAATTAAAAACCATGTATCTTAGAAACAGGCATCATTTAAATTTATTTTACTATTTTAATGCCCAAAGTTTTGAGGACATTGAAAATAATTAGCGGATTTATCAATAAAAAAATGTTATAATTTAAAACATCGCTCACGAAAACATGAAAAGATGAAAATTATTTTGAGTTTTCTACCAAAAAATTAACACCTTTGAATCGGTAAAATTTCACAACCTCATTTTTAACTGAAAAAGATTTTGAAACCACAATATTGATTCTCTTGAAAGTAAAGCAATAAACAAAAATTTACTGAAGCATTTTACTTAAAGAAAATTTCAGCATGGTTTAAGCAACTATTTTTGCCGCTATGTGTAATGTTACACAATTTTACCACACAAGACCAAAATCGATAACTTAAGAAGTTTTCCGTATTTCAAATTATTCCTTAGATGGGGAAAATTTTTAAAAATGCATGTTTATTAAAAATATTTAAAAGTGACAATTTAAACAGGAAAGTTTTCTAATTTGGAATATTTCTTACAGACAGAGAATATAGTACATATAAAAAATGCTGCTGAAAAAATATTTTAAAAAACTGAGACTAGGTTGTTAATCCAATTAGGCGTATAAAAACTTATCAGTATTGGAAATGCATTTGAAAATACCCAAAACATATTTAAAATTCTAAAATTTTCTATTATGCATTTATTTGGTAATTCTGTTTTGTATAGGTTATGAAATATTTTTTATGGAGATTATAGCTACTCAAGATAATACTTTTCCATATACAAAGTAAACAATGGAATAAATCTTTTGTGGCTATTACAATAAGAAGCTTATGTCTTCATATCAGGAAAAAAGATTTCTTGAAAGGTTTGACGAGTTTTATTTAAAATTGCTGTAGTGAAATTTTAATTGAATATTTTTATGTAAATAATCAAGGTTACCAGCGCTTATCTAATTCATAATTTTTAAGTTGATTAAAAGTCTTTATAATCCGATTTAAGTGAAAGATAATAACCATAGCCAATATAAAACATAGTCAGATTTTAAACTTTAGTGAAAATGCATTTTTATCAAAATTACCAAAATTTGGTTTTAAAATCAAAGTACAAAAATGTAATGTAATTTCAATCATGTAAAATATTAACTTCTGTTGCAGTCATATGGGTATATCATGGTTTTAGAATTTAAGGACGATCTTTTGAACTAATATATTTATTACTCTGTGCTTGTGTATTAAAAATAAAAATATATTAATGTTTTTGCCAAAAGCATAAATACAATTAAAAGCTCTTTGAAAAATTTTGGGAAAAGGAAACAAAAAGATTTTCAAAGAAAGCTTTTATCGATATAATTAAAAGGAAAAAATTAGTTTTATTGAAAATCTGGAGGTCAAAATAAGTCTATAATTCTTAAATCGCTGTTAGAAATACTAGTAGTAAACAAAATTATAATCAATTTTTTTAAAACTTTAGCAAAGATTTTTAAAAAATTTATTGAACGCTGCAGAATTTTATTGCTGAGGTAGGAATTTTATTGCTTATTTTATTGCTGCAGAATTTTATTGCTTACACAGCCAATTAAGAACTTTTTACTATAATGTATGAATGCAAATTTTGCATTAAAGCACAAACTTAAAGGATTTGAAAATAGTTTGGTAAAATTATTATTTAGAAGAACTTCTTTATATAATTTTACAAGTAATTACTGAATTAAATTTTACAAGCTCTCACCAATATTAACACATGCTTAAAAGTGGTGATGAAGTGTTCGACATGAATTTTTCAACGAATTTCATTGAAGTCCTCATGACTTGAATATTACTATTGGTTATAGATTTATAAAATATATTTGGTATCTTTGGACATGTATACCTATACTTCCTCACCTCAGTTAGTTACCTCAGGCGCATAAATAGTGGTGGCAGCAATTTCAAGCTATTATTTTTTTAAATGTTTATAAAAATAATTTACTGTGGTGATGAAAGTGAACAATTTATGCTGCCCTTGAATAACAAGATACCCCTTCCACCCATATATTTCTACAGACATAGACAAAAAAAATTCTAATTTTCTTTTAAAAAGTTTATTTTAACAAATCTATAGTAAATTATATGCAGATTATATCGTTAATTTATATATTAATTAGATAATGATAGGAATTAAGCTATTTTCCTCACTTTAACGAATCAGTTTACCTAATCTATAGATTTCTTATGCAATTTGTACTTGACAAGTAACTCATAGGCTTTTCTAAAGCAAAAGTAAATAAAATATCTATCATCAAAACACACTTATCTATGCAATCTACCTGCCTTGAATGATCAGTTACCTTAAAGTCACATTTTTAAGTAACATTAAGGCTATTTCCGGAAAGTATTCGCAATTTTAAATCGGGTGATGAGGCTGTCAGATGAAGAGGCTGTCATCTCAGCTGAGGAATGCCTAAACAATATACACTTTGACCCCTAAAGATTTCCTGTACTCCATATCTGTTTATTCGGCGATTTTTCACCATAACCGGGTGTGAAGCCTGGAATCCTTCTTTTCCCAGGCTGAAACCTTTTCACCAAGCTACCTCAGCCTCCTCCGAATGTTTAATTCAAAATATCTCTATTTTTTAAAAAAATTCAACATATAAATGTAAGAAGAAAAAAGCATTTTTTTATTCTTGAAAAATAAGGCGTTTTGGGTTAAATTTGTAGTAAGAACTCAAAAGAATTGCGATTTCTTCATCAAACGAGTTGCTGAAGTTTTTATGAGAATGTTTCAGTATATTTGTTTTAATTTCTCAATTTCAGAAATATTTATATTTTGCACGATGTTTATCAATTTATGTGATTATAAATAAGATTTAAATCTGATTCGTATAAGATTCATATTGGTAATCGTAACTTGCTAATATATACAGTAATTTAATAACTTACTTCATGAGAGTGCGTGAATTGTTATGAAATTTATACCGAAATATTTTCAAGGAATATGCACGGAAATAATTTAAGAATTTTCTGCTTGATAATGATTCTTGAAAAATATTTCAATGGATGAAATGTAAGGGGATTTATCAATATATGGACGCTGTCTATTATTTGTAAAAGAAATATAATAGAAATAAATAAAAAGAAATAGCATTAATAATAATTAATAATAGCAAGAAAAGAAATATTTATGATTGAAAGCAATTTTAGTTAAGCTGCACAATAGAACGATTACTTAATAATAATATAAGTGCATAGCATGAATGTATCTAGATTTTTGCTATCGATACATCATTGCATACTGATTTTCTGAATATAATGTACTTCTCATGTCCTAATTTTATTCCAACATTAGTAACCTAAAGCTAATTTAAATTAATCCAACCATGTCAATCCAGTTATATTACACATGCGCAGAAAGACGAGTGATTATACCGAAGGTACAATTCCACACAGTTGTACTGTTTTTTTCAGATGCGTTGTCTCACAAGATTGACAATACTAATTTAATACATAACCGCTTTAAATGAACAACCAATTGAATATAATGTTTTGTTATAATACTGAAAAATTCGGTGAGACTTTTCTCTAACAAATAAATTAAGACTCTAGTAATTAAGAAAAAAGAGGAATATTGGAAACGGTTGATCTAATCAAAAATTTCTGTTGCGAAAACACCTAAAAAATAGAATTTCTTTATGCGAATGGAAACATGAAGCAATCGTTGTTTTCTGAAAACTTTTACAGAAATAAGAATTTTATAACATAAGAAAAGTTTATTTTTATTCACAAAGATCTGATTTCCATTTTTTGTCAAAGTATTACTAATAGTTTATTTACTTTTATGATTAAAAGTAAATAAACTATCGTATTTATAATAATTCATGAAAAAGCCCAACCTGTTAGAAGGATGGCTGTTTTGTGAAAATTAAATAGAAAACGTTTATAAAAATGATAATTTCACTCAAGAGTCATTAGCATAATGATCATTGGAAATGCTTAAGACTGAATAATTCAGTGAAGGCTGTAAATATATTTTTTTCTGAAGCAGAGATATTTTTTTTCTTCGACATAATTATTTAAGCCACTTCCAAACGGAAATTTTCTTTTTCTCCAAAAGATTAATTTTTTTCTATCGATTCAATGTTATTTTATAAATTATTTTGATAATTCTAAAAATTCTTACCCTGAGCTAATACCAACAAGAATGCCAAACAATCAGCTTTGAATTTCTCTCTTATTTATTCATTCTCTATTATCTGCAATTGAACTAATTGCCCATTTAACCTCCTCGAAGGATTTAATAATTGAAAAGATTAACCGTAATTCTATTTTTGTTTTCAAAGTGATGTCCCATGGGGTAAAAAATTAATCTTAATTACTTTAGAAGCTCCGTAATTATATCGGGGATTTAGAGCTTTCAACGTAAAAACAGTTTTTAAGGAATCGTAATTATACAATAATGCATTTAATGCATATTTGTGGAGTTTGGCATGTTAAAATTTAATAAAAAAGCTCCTTCAGAACCAGGTGATAAAACAAAAGGATTAAATGGCCAAATTGTATGTCGCTTTTAAATTAAAAAATGTAATGTAATTTCTAAAAAGTTTTGAGCGCGTTCAGTTTCACATCACTGTAAAATTTAACTTTTTCCTTGAGCCTATTTTGTGCAAAAGTGGGATGACTGTTCGGAATAAGGAAAAAAAGAACATTATCTTTTGTTATAATAAATCAGAAAAATTTATAATTTTAAAGTAATGTCTATGCATTTTTTTATTTTCGTCTCTTCATAAAATATAAAGCTAAAAATATATTTTATTATGTAAATCCAACTTTAAATCTGATTTAATGTAAATTTTTATAGTCAGGCAAATTGCCTTAAAATTTGTTAAATACGAAAATGTTAATTGCTTCTTTTGTATAAATAAATTTTAAAAATTTACGAATTATATTTTGCACTGCATTTTTCTAAAAGACATTGTTGCATTTGTAAAAACAGAAAAAGCAATATAAATATTCAACTAAGATTTTAATTTAATAATTTATCAGTTTAACACCTAGATGTTGTTTTCTGGTGTAGGATTTTTAAATGATACAAAAAGAATGACTTAGCATCTTTAAAACTGCATTTATAATTATTTTAGGTAAAAAAAAAACTATCTGGTTTTATAATGATTGATTTTTAAGCATATATATATAGGGAAGTGTATTAAATAATTACCAAAATCCTAATTCATAAGCTTTTATATATACTAGAACAAATCAACAGTATATGTTTCTTTTTGTCTAATTAACCTTTGTTTCGGAATTTTTTCTTCTTATCAATTAGTTTTTTAAAGCGCCTTATTTACAGAATTAAGGTAAGTAACAACGTTGTAAAGCCTTATCATTATTCAATATTTTTAGTCTTTAAAAATATTTCTTCGTAAAGTCTTCTGAATTTAGTTTCTGCGTACCTGAGAGAGTTACATTGATTTTCATGTTTATAGTGCTTATATTTTAATGATATTTTCACAAATTTTGTATTTCGATACAATAATTTTTTAGAAAACTCCTTAAATTAATGGCTGATGCTTAATTCTTTTCAGCTTGAGTAAAAATAATTTCTCTATATGTCATACAGTTCCTGAGGTACAGTATATTTTAAAATATTTTATGGTTGTAATACAGATTTTACAGTTTTGCATTATAAATGCTTCAAAATGCAAAAAAAAAAAAAACTCTTTATAGTAACATCATTATTAGTTAAATCCCAATATTTCACGCGCTATTAGATTAGAGCTTATTTCTTACTTCAGGAATTAGGTAATAAATTTTTTAAGCTGTTCTCAATATTTTATACAAATTATTTGTAAACTTATCAACTAGAAGCACTTTTCTTTATAATTCCTTTTAGCTCAAAAGAAATCATATAGTTTCCGATATTCAAAATACTTTTTAGGTTTTAATTTATATATGTAGTTTACCTGGTTTTCTCAGTTTATTTTATACTGAATTTCAAAAATATGTGTATTTTACTTATACTTGCATTTGACTTTTATTAAATAAAATATTTTACTGGTGAATGAAGTCCTGTAAACTGCCTGTAAAATAGAGACAATTTAAAGTAGAATTAAAAAAAGAAAAACTGTTTCTTGTTTATACTGTTACGAATCTGTAATTTTGCTTTCCCGTGCTAATAATGTCATCGTACAGAAGACACATTTACACTAATCTGCATTGAATGATTTCTGGCTGTGACGTCAGAGATCTCAGAGCTTGGCGACAAACTTGGTGATCATTTAGCTAATTTGGCGACTCAGGCGACTAAATGGATAATACCCGAAACTTTGAGAATTTTCTCGATCCGTCCATTAGGAGCCGAGATACGTCCAGTATAATCCTGATTGGTCCAGAAGATTTTAGCCCCGCCTCTAACCAATATATATATATAAGGCCGGAATGAGCAGTCTGTTGCTGATGAGACCATGAGCGAAGGAAGTCCATGCCAGCCACAAGAAGCAAGGTCCAAATTTTATCTACCTGCCGCCATTATAGGAGGTAGCGTCTGATGACGTGGGCACTCCTTCAACTGTCAGTCTTCTAGCAGTCAGTTGTTGAATCTAGAAGAGCTGAACTGAGAGGTCTTTGGTCTGGAAGTGCGTCGGTGGTCAACCGAATAGACCTAAACAGAGAGGTTTTTAACTGAGGAGTTCTGAACGAAGGACTGCTGCATCACTATGTGCCGGCGTTGTGTCTTCTGCTGAAGTCTGTTGTGTGCGAACCTGAACTGTGTGATCGATCAGTAGACCTGAATTGAGGAGTCTTCGCGAGAATACCTAATGTACACAGAAGTGCTGAGTTGCTGTGTGTGTTGTATTCTGACGAAGCCTGTGTCGTGTGTTGTAGCCAGTTGTGTCTTCGTCGGGTACGGAGCAGTCCTAAACTGATAAGTAGTCCCGTTGTGTGAGGTAGTAAGTCGGCAGCGAAAGCAAGAAGAGACAGAGGAGTAGTTTCAGCTTGTTTAGGAGAAACCTAAGTGAGCGTAGACAGAATCACTTAAAGATTCCCACTCCTGCTGAATCCTGTCTGGCTGTTTTGTGAGCTGTGGACGTTGTCACTACGGAATTTCTGCGTGTGGACTACTGTTGTGGGCTACTGCCCGCAGTTGAGTACTGCTGTGTGCTGTCCTGTGTGTTCGTATAGGCTGTATATAGTTATCTTCTGAACATAGTTGTGCTGTAAATATTTGTCGTCTTCGTACTGTCCTGTCTCCCTACTGTAAATAAACGTCGTCTGTGTTGTGTCATCTTCTGAAGGACTGATCATTGTGTGCGCTCATCTTCTCTCACACCATACACACCACTAAACAAGTAAATGAACCAGACGTATTGAGGATAGGAAATCCGTATCAATATATATATATATATATATAAAGAATTAATTTAACTTACTTAAGGTAAGACATTAATACTGGAAACTTCAGTAAATATATTGTATGTAGAATCCTCATTGAACGTCTCTGGGAAGGCACTGAAAACTATATTTTATAAGTTAGAGTGAAGTAATTTAAAGAACCAAAGTAACATAACAAAGCTCTCAAATATGGATTTGACTATACTTGTGAAAAGCATTTTAAGCCATAATTACAACAGCTGCAAACGACATATTAAGTAAACTACTTACAAATTATTTTTTAATCGCATTTAACGTATCTGGGAATTATCATTACTGTTTCATATTGCGTCATATTCAGTTATCCTCTAAATTCCTTGAATTTTTCCTTACTTAACAGGTGAAAAATCTGAAATATTTTTCAAAATCCAATAGATTATATTTAAATGTTCATTATTTCAACAAGTACAGTCTGCTTCTGATCTATGACTCTGTTCCATTCTTCTAGGTCTGACATATAGCCACAAAATCAATAAAGGCTTATTTCTCCACATGTCATTTAAGTTCCGTAATAATGATTTCATTAACTTGCATTCGAAAAATCAGCTTCATTTGCAAAATTTACTATTTTTCTTTTTACATTAAAAGTGCAAAATGTGATCCTCCCTACCTCTATTTCATATTTAGTAATTTATGAAGCTATTAGAGTAATGTCCGGAAAGAAAGAAAAATGTTTCACATTTAAGATATTACATATTCATTTAATGGAACGCAACTTTTCAAATTTAAGAATGATAATCTCTCTAAATATTTTTTTTGTTTATAATACATTTAATAACTTTTTCAAACAATTCTTTGACTGAAGGTGTGACTCTTTAATTTTCGAAGACTGTTTTCAAAGTTTATCAAATCATATACATCTTATGATATTAAGTGATTAATTAAAATGTGTTTGGTCTCTTCTAATCTTTCTTAAAAACCAAGTTCGATCATGGAAGTATAGGTTTTCTTTTGAAAACTTGACTTATTATTATTGGATATTGTATTTATAATGCTGCAAAATAAAGGAAGAAATAATTTTCAAAAATGAAACAGCATACATTGGTACATTCGTCAGGTACAAGTTTCATCCTAATGTAAAATTCAAACACTTTAAAAAATTATAAAAATAACTACCTTGATTCTCTTTCATATTAAAAAGAGAAGCAAAAGGGTTTTTGCTCCTGATATGATTTTTAAAAAAGTAAAATTGTTAAAGAAAGTTGAATTCGAGTGAAATGAATTTTCAATCACTATAGTTACATAAAAAATCTTCTCATAAATACACTGATGGAAAAAAAATCCCAACACTAGGAAGGAGCTGTGCTAGACAAACGAAATTCGGTAGGCGTGTTTATACATCTGAAAGATGACGTCGATTCAAATTTCGAGCTACGCGCATAAGTGTGGCACTAGTAGAGACACTATGAACATGCAAATGAGTTTTGCTTTAAATAAGCGCTGTAAGGTTCTTGATCGTTATTTATAGTTGAGATTTGACGTAGTGGGTTAATGATAGTCAAGGATGCCTCTGAGAAGAGGAAGAAGCCATTATCAACAGCTCACTGAGTTTGAACGAGGTCGTGTTGTAGGGCTACGAGAAGGTGGGTTTTCTTTCCGCGATATTGCTGAAAGACTTGGCAGGAATGTATCCACTGTGCATGAGTATTGGCGGCAATGGTCAAGGGAAGGTACTGCCTCAAGAAGACCAGGTTCCGGGTGGCCACGTGGTACTACTGAGAGGGAAGACCGTCGTATTCGGTGTATGGCTGTGGCTAATCGTACTGCGTCTGCAGCTGAAATTCGAGCTGCAGTTGGCACCACAGTGACACAACGAACTGTTACAAATCGGTTACTTCAAGGACAGCTCGGAGCCAGACGCCCTGTACAGTGCATTCCACTGACTCCAAACCACTGCCGTTTGCGACGTGAGTGGTGTCAAGCTAGAGCTCATTGGAGGACGGAGTGGAGATGTGTTTTCTGATGAAAGCAGGTTCTGCCTTGGTCGCAGTGATAGCCGTTTGTTGGTTAGAAGGAGGCCAGGTGAACGCCTGCTAGGTGAACACAGGGCCTACTCCTGAAGGTATGGTTTGGGGAGCAATTTCGTATGGGATCAATAGCACTCTCGTGGTTATCCCACGCAACCTGACTGCAAATTTGTACGTCAGTCTAGTGATACAACCTGTTGTGCTGCCATTCATGAACAGCATTCAAGGGTTTGTTTTCCAACAGGATAACGCTCGCCCTCATACCGCTGTTGTAACGCAACATGTTCTACAGAGTGTCGACATGTTGCCTTGGCCTGCTAGATCACCAGATCTTTCTCCAATCGAGCACGTATGGGACATCATTGGACGACAACTCCAGCGTCATCCACAGCCTGCATTGACCGCACAAGTGCAACAGGCATGAAACTCCATCCCACAAACTGATATCCGACACCTGTACGACACAATGCATGCATGTTTGCATGCTTGCATTCAAAATTCTGGCGGTTACACCGGTTACTAATGTACCAACATTTCACATTTGAAATGGCTTTTCTCGCCAATGGCTCTACCTGTGATCTTGAAGCTTTAATCAATTAAATATGTTACCTAGACAAATGTATTCCTAAAATTTCATTACTGTACAATAATTTTTTCTTGGTGTTGGGATTTTTTTCCATCAGTGTAGTCAAAAGGTTTTTCAAACTATTCATTTTCTGAAACCAAAGAAATGTGCTCCAATCTTTTTTTAAAATAAGATTAATAAATAATTTGGATTCAAAAGCACTTAACGATATATGCTGATCAAATTCAGGAAATTTTATTCTTCTTCTTCAAGCCCAGGCCTCCAAAAACTTACGAAAAATATTTTTTTAAAATGAGACAGAAATTTTAGTTTTTTAAAATGAATATTTGTTCATATAATTCCTATGGCAGGAATAAATAGCATTAACATCAGCAAAAATCCTTAGCTCCGAAACATTTCATATTTAAAACTTATAGCTACACACTTTTTTTAACAAGTTAAACTTGAAAACTACTTATTTATTTTCTTTTTTTTTATAAGATAAACTTAACGCATCAGCGATTAATTAACGAACTTGTTGATATTTATTTTGAAAATCTTGGCTTCTTTTTGTTTTTTCTCTGACAGAAAGCATAATTATGTTTAAATCTGCATCTACAAAAATACAATTCCCTGCCCAACTTTATTCGCATAACTTCTTTTATATTTGTGAAGAGGAAATCTCAAATTGAATAATTCATTCACTCCTGATGTACAAGCATTTCGAAATTTTACTCACTTGAGATCTCTTCAGGGAAATTTATTATGACACTCTTTTCAGATCTTAATTGTTAGTAAATCAGTTAGTTTAGTTAAATTCTAATTTCTTACTTATGGTGACTTGTAGTAGAGAATTAGAAACAAAAATCCGTTTCAAGATTTCGTAATATTTAAAATGAAGGCTTATAAAAAAGGATTTGAATGGAAAATGGTTACAATTGGAAACATTTCACCATTTTAATCCTCTTAAAAATATAATTTTATTAACTATTATGGTTAAATTTTGTCTTAAATTAAATGTGTTAGTGAGACACCACAATGCGAAGCTTGGAGCCCAGTTAATGTATATTATATATCACAAAGATTTATATAGTCTGAAAGCAATTGAACATTCATGTTCATTAAAGTACCTCTCTAAATCCAACCAGGAATTACGTCAAATCCTATCATATCATAATCATGCCGGAAACATCACCGGTTTTTGCTTTTCATTAATGAAAAATATTAACTGAATTGAAAAATTATTCTGCTATTTTGATATATATTAATCTTCATTATATTTCATTACAATCATTTTTAGTTATATTGATATCTTGTCTTTAAACAATTTTAATTTTAAACCATGGTGAGATGACGATCATAGCACAAAATCATCAGATCCCTTCTCTGAATTTCCACACCACACTTATCACGGGGAAAATGTATCTTGATCTAATAATAAGCGTGAATCAAGCTCATACAGTGGGCCTTACAGTGGAATCGGTTTCTGACTTGGAACCCATCGACTGTGAAACGGAGAATTTAACTCCATGTTATGATACCCCAAGCCTAGGAACATAAATTGGTCAGCAAATGTGTAGCTTAAAAGTAATAAGATATTTTAAATTTTCTTTTTCCCGAAAGCTAAAGATTAATTATTCTATAATTAGCCCTTTCACAAGAGCATTCAATTGATTCTTCTTTATGAAAACGAACGTTTTTCTTGAATAACCCCTCAAGAAAAAAAAAAAAAAAAAAAAAAAAAAAAAAAACTCGTTCTGCCACCCCCTGTCTTTATTGGACATTAAAAATTTATTTTGTTTTTAACCAGAGATTTTTTGAATTTATAGCAGCAAATTTACTTTTTAAAAAAAATGTTAAAAAAACTTTTCAAAATTGTTCTCAAATTTAAAAAGAACCACTATAAACGAATACTAAATAATTTCAATCCTCCAAATTCTTATTCCAAAAAGAGCATACGGTACTTAAGCTATTCATTTCATTAATCTAATTCTTTAATTTTAATAATCATAAGTGCTTAATTTAATAAACTGTTGCAAAATTCTTATCGAATAAAACGGAGATTTATCATCTAATAATGTTCTTAATATTGTCGAAATATTTCGAACATGAGGGAGAAAAAAGACGCATCGAAGTAGAGTCTCAATCATTCTACAAGATGATTTCTGCTCCCATATATTTGTACAAATAGGTCACAAAATTCCTGCGTACTACCAGAGAAAACCAGAGGAAGTAGTTTCCCCAAAATATTTTTGCGCATTGTTTAATAAAGTTATCCCCCTCGCCACCTCCATATAAAATAGTATACATTGAATGAGACCATAAAAAAATTCTAAAAGTGTATTTTTCGAATTCAGAAAGGCTTAGAAAATTAAGATTGTTCAAATCAGTTCGAAATGTTTGATGATTTCTCTTAGACATTATTTTACCTTAGCTTATTTATATTTCCTGATTCCTTACTGAGATAATAAAGATAAAGTAAAAATATTTATTTCTCAAAACACATCCTTCTATTTGATTCAAAAATAATATTGAAAATATATATTGAGATGAAAATTTTTATTGAGATGAATTCGGCTTGCGTTAATTATAACTCGACATGAAACTTATTCATTAAGTTTCTTACTTCTCTAGATTCTCTTTAATCCTTAAAATAAATTAATAAAAGTTTCCCCACCTGTATTTTCAGTAATTTAATAAATGTGAAAATCATTGTAAAATGTCATTTCAAATAAACTATACTGGACATAAACACATTAAATGCGCTTTCGTTCATAGAATTGTTGAAAACATACTTAATGACACATAAGTTCGTTTTTAGCTGAATTATAATGTGAACTCCTAATCAATTGACGTATGATGCAACCTTTGAATATTGTCAACCAAACTCTTGTAAGGAGATAAGATGACGAACAATTGGAAACGCCATCTGTTGACACAGTTGTAAAATAAAATAAAAGGTGACTTTTTGAAAAATTTGGAAATAAATCTAACTATTTTTTCATGCTTAAATCACATAAAAAAATTAAATGAACTACGATATTAATATGAGATTGATCCTTGTGTAATTTATATCTTTAATAAATGTGCAACAAAGCAAATGCATATTTATTATTATTTATTTTTCTTCTTAAAACAAATTTACTTTGCAAACCCTTATTGTTTCAAAATATTGTTGAAAAATTTATGGTGACTGGGTGAACTCCCCTTTTTTCAGAAAAATATTCAAAGACAATGAATTCTTTTGAAAATTTTGATTTGGTATCTCTATACATTAAATTATCTTTAATTGCGAAATTCAGTTTCAAAAAATATATTCAGCATACTTATAGATTTTTATATTTAATTTCTATATCTATTAAGGAACTTCTTTGTTCATTGTTTTTTAATTTTTGATTTACATTTATACATATGGATTATTATTAGCTTGTAATATATTTTGATTAGAATATGATAAATAAGAACGCAAGTTGCAATTTTTCTTCTTTAGTTAGCTTTTCGTTCAGATTTTATCCAATAGATGGCAGATGCAATGTGTTGGCGATAGAGACCTCAAGTTTTCATAATCATCTCGTCAGAGGGAAATTTAAAACAGTTATAAAACTCAGCTCTTTACTACTGTTCATTGCTTCACAGAAGTAATCGGCTGCATTGAAATTGAAGAAAATATAATACAATTTCTTAATTTGAAGTAAATTCGAGTTTGAATAATTGGGGATAAAAATGAGTGCATAATAATAAAATTTTTTGAACTAAATGATTCTTTGAACAAATAATTATGAATAAAGATTCATTTTTTATTAGTATGCCTTTTGAATAAATACTGCATGATTTAAAAAATCAATAAAAAGTAAAGCATGTTTTCATAAAATTCTGTCCACACAAAATTTAATGTATAAAGAAAGTTTTAGTGAAGATTTCGCAACAATTAATTAAATAGAAAATTTTCTATTAATTGAAATCTAATTTTTTTACACTGATGCGTAGTACACGTCAGTAAGCAATATGGAAGCAAGTAGGATCTATTTATTTTAAAGAATTTAAAGAAGTGATACAAAATAGATATATTTAAATAAGATACTTAAATACTCGGTTTTAAGAATGAGAGGAGGCAGAAATTCACTCTTGAAAATGGTTACCTTTATATTCCAAATTGCTAACAAATATTTAAATGGCTCCCAAAAATATTTAAATAAATTTTATATAATTAAAAAAAAATTCACAACGTATGAGCAAAATCATTTTTCTGCAGTTTTTAAAAATCGTCCACGACAACCAAACACTTGCTTGCTCATTGCTTTAGTGTAACAGATTTTCTCATCTAATTAAAATAAAGATGCAGACGATGGGAATTATTTTCAACATTAAAATATTTTACATAAGAAAAACCTTTATATTAAAATATTATATTTATGCACACATTGACATGCTATGCAATATCGTTAACTTTTCCTACGAATTTATTATGTTATTAGAGCTTATTGTTCTCAAATATCGAAGTTTAAGATTAGTCGTTATAAAGGTTTTGGGATATTTAATAAAATTAACAATTAACAGAATTTCTCATTGATTACAAATTGTTCCATGTGAAGAAAACTTGTTTTAATATTAATGTTATTTTTTATTCAATGGAAATATTATATGCATTTTGAATCAATTATTTATTTGGAATTAACAACTGTAATATTGAATTCAATGCCGTCGGATTGTTTAAAGAATTTTTAATAACTTTTAGAAAGAAATCAGTTTAAGCATATTTTTTTCTTCTGTGTGTGTGTTTAGTCAGCACGTTTTCCAGAATCCACGATATTTAAAAATAATTGCACTCGAGAATATTTATCTGCAATAATGCTCATTATAATTAAACTCAATTTTGAGGTCAAATGCGTATTTTAATTAAAAATAAAATTGCAACAAGTAGGGAGCAATAACGAGCCTTATCATACATTATATAAGAATAATTTTACTTTGGAAATATTACAAATAATTTTAAAATATGTTTTTAATTAGATTCCATTGGCATTTGATAAATGGTAATATAATTAATTTCATTCTGATTGGTGTGTGTACTAAATAATTAAAATAAATAATAATTATAATTAATAATTATAAATTCAAATAATTATTATAATTAAAAATACATAAATTATTTTGAAATAGTAATTTCAATAAATAAATAACCATAATTAAGAAAAACAGTACATAGCGCTTTGAATGCGATTGTGGAATAAGGCTTTGAATTAAAATTTAAAAAATAGAATTTTTAAAGTTTGTTAATTAGTTGATTGGACTGATTGATTGGTTTTGATTGGTTGATTTTTATTTCTTAAATTGATTATATTATCCAGCAATAAAATCTTCGAGTGAATTATAATCCTTAAATATCATTTACTTTCATCATAATCTTTGAAGATATGAATAAAGAACATGTTTAACTAAGTACGGCTATTTAAAAATAAAAGTTGTGTTTCATAAGTTACGTAGACAATTAAAAATTAAAAAATTAATTAAATTAATTAAAATTAATGTTAACTAAATAAAGATAGAATTTTAGACATGCTTACCAAATATTAGTTCAACAAGCATTATATTTGTTGAAAGTTGAATTATAAATCTCATTTCAATTAAAAATACTCGATTTTTTGAACTGGAATAGTATTTTGAACTTTTGAACTTTTTGAACTGGAATAATATATTATATAAACGTCTTATGTCAGCTAACCTTATAAAATAATTTTGCATAATTTGACTAATTTAAAAATATTTTATGAATCGTTTGACTCTGAACCATCTTTGAATCTAGCTTACTCAATATCAAGCGGAATCCTGCGCCAGGCTTTCGTTATTGTTTGGTTCGTATTATACAGATTTTCTGTTCTTGAAATCTGAAAAGGAGCTCATTCTAGAAAGCTTCTCTTTCAGAAATTACTATCATGAATTATTCAAGAAATTATGGTCAAAAACGCTAGTTCAATCAAGATAAAGTTAAGGAATTTTATAGAAGTATAATTGAGTATTTAAAAAATGGAAATATCAGAAATCGTTTATTATCCCCGCCATTGCTAATACATATAGAAGCTTTTTAACTTTTAACTGTTTTATTGGAAAAACTTCCTACCTGTAAAACCTATAAAATTCATGTATTAACCATAATCTTACGGTTGAGCTATTACGATTTCTGGAATAATATATCACAAATAGATTTATAATTTGTCAACAAATTTATTTGACCATTTAGAAATAAAATATCTTTAAAATATAAATTACCTTCTTATAAAGTCTTCTTAAAGAAAGAGGAATCTTGTACAAATTTTCCTATTTGGAGATGTTTATTATTTATTTTCATGATGTGGGGATCTAAGCTCTCCAAATTTTATAGCCTGCGGTGTTTTCTTCCACAGATATTACCCTCATGATTGGAACTATAATATAAACATTAACCAGAGCCAGAATTAGCATATTATGTTTTTAATGTATTATGTTTTTAAGTCTTTTATTTTAATTCTTAAAAATTTATTTAGCTTAATTTATTCCTTAAACTTTTATTACAATTTAGGTGCATTTCTAAAATTGAAACATTTAAAAATATCTCTAAACTATCGTCGAGATGGTTGCAAATCTGACGAACAAGTTAAATAATTAATTCCAGTTCATATACCATTTCCATTAATTTTATTAATTTCTCTTATAGATCAAGAGAAGATTATTCGAAATACCTTTAATGTCACTTCGAAACGGGATGTAAAACTGACAAACATGCTAATCTGAGAATTATTTTTTGGTTTTGAAATTTCTTTTTGAAGTTTTCAAAGAATTTCTCAAAATGCATTTGAAAAGCGGAAGCTTTATCCATTTACAACCCAAAAAAATAATTTGATTCACGCTCAAAGCAAAATCATCAAATTTATTGGGCGGGTTCAAATTTTACTCGTGTGCGCATCTAATAGGAGTAAAAGTAAGTCATGTCATAGCACAATGTAAGAAAAAGTGCTATTAGTGCAAATTCTGTTATGCTTGTGATGTCATTATAAAGTCGCTTGAAATAATTTTCCCTAGTTAAATTTATAAATGATCCCAAATCTCATTTCACCAAATTTAACGAGCTCCTTTTTTTCTATTTTTTTGTGCCATATTTCCTGTCAACCAAGTTTTCAACCTGCAATTTCTTAATCGAATGTTAATGGATTATGTATGAACATGGAGCATTGTGTAGACAGTCGGGGCCCTTTTTCGTCCCCAAGGCTCTACTGTTATTAAAAATTGCAGAATATGGGCAAAAGAGACGACACTCCAAATGCAACTATTGCATTTTCAATCTCAAAATTTCATTGTTTGTTGCGGGTTTCCAGCAATATTTATGATTGTATCTTTCTCTTTCGAGGAAATAGACTCTTTGCGTTCTATAAACTGTACTGTCAAAGCGACACGTTACGAATCTCTTTTGATCAATCAACTCAATCCACCACTGAAGCAGTGTGGATCTGCGGGTAGCACCATTTTTAAGAAATGTTACATACCAGTGAAATACATTGCATCACAAGTGAAGCAGCTGTTAAATCTGCATTTTGGAAATTATCAATTCATACTTTTCCAAGAGCCTGATTGTCAAGATCATCTGACCTGAACTCTTGCGAGTTTTGGTTGTGGGGTTACCTAAAAGATTCTGCGAACTTAGGTGAATTGAAAACATGGATAACGCGCAATGAAGAAATGTTTTTATATCATAACACAAAATCACTCCGATCTGTTTCGGAATATACCTTTTCAACTCGAAGAAGAAAAGAAAGATAGTATATCGAACATTTCTTAAGCAAGTTGTTGCTGACTATCATTTCTTGACTCGTTTTATCCGTTTTTATTTTTTCTAGTTTTTGGCTTCGGAGTAGTTAAAATCCGATTTCATTTTTACCTTTTCTACTTTTTTGGCCTAAGAATGATTGAAAAC
>JAPMOQ010033694.1:863668-887203 GCA_026543055.1 Argiope trifasciata
TTCAGTTGAAATGAACTAAGAACACTGGAGATGCAATCGATATGAGAAAGAGCACTAATGTCTGACTCTATTTTTAACCTCTGAGAACACCTGATTCATTTGGTTATTCGAAAACCCCATTATGTTTATAGTAAAAAATAGTCTTTATAAACATTAGCTTCAATTATTACTTTAACTATTTATAGCAATAATTTTTATACTGGTAGGTATTGAAAACAGATAAAAAGCAGTTAAAAATCTAATTTTTTCTCCCATTGTATATAGCATCTTTGCACAATTCTTTTGAATTTCCCAAACTTAGGAATACTTCAAAGAATTTAGTGACCTTTGGTATGCATAATCATCAAAGAAATGAATTCATATCTTTCGTGTTTAATTTTCAAAAATAAGATAATTCACTCATAAAATGCAGAATAATGCAATATTTTTATTACAGACCTTAAAATGACCAAGAATGCATTTAAAAAGTCTCAGATAACCAAATTATAAGAGGCTTAGGTCAATTTATGAAGGTCTGAGGTAATCTACTTTGTCTTAAAGCGATGGAAACCCAAAGTAGAATAACGTGCTTATTTAAAAAATTACAGAAATATCTCAAAAGTGTGGCTACTTAACTCAATCAGATTTTATACTATCGATATAGTGTTAGTCGCAATTTGATTAAAAACCATAAGTTAGATAACATAGTATTAGTAGGTACAAAAATTAATCTGGAAATAGTATTAGAATCCACAGACTGTCAATGGAGATATGATTTTTCATATGATTTCTCGGGGAAAACAAGCATGGCAGATAACGTTTTTACCACAATAGACAGCCCCATGGGCGGTTTAATGCTTGAATTATGATAATGAATTGTATTATAATTTCTGGTTCAGTATCATTTCCCATCTTCAAAGAAAAGGTGATGAAAAAAACAAGAGAATATTTATAAAATATTCTGAGAATATTTATAAAATAATTTTGTTTTATTCAAGTTGCAATTATTTCTCTTCAGATGTATTCCATCTTTTCATCAATAAGATACCCCTTTATCAGAACCCTTTCCTTTCACTTAAAATTCATCGTTTTTCTCTAAAAATAAAATATAATGACTTTAAAGTACAAATTTTTAAGGTGTCCTATGAAAAGCGAAATTTGTATTTAAAAGTACTTGTGTCATTCACAATTGTTAATGACCACTAATACTCTTTTAAATTCCAGCTTTGGAGTTGAAAATTAAAATTGTGAAGGTCAGCTGGAAATTTCATATAAATGGAAACCAGAAAGGGCGTTTCCTCCTTGACGGTTGAGACAAATTGACTAACTATGTTAGATGCAGAATGGCACAGTTTATGTCCATATTATTCAAGACTACCTTAAGTATGTTTCTAGCTGTACACTCTGCTAGAGAATACAAAGTAGCAGGATAAAATCACTGCCACCCTTTCATTGCTACATAGTGTTCTTGCATTTAGTCTAAAGTATTGGAATTTTTCATGTCATCATAAGATCTCATTGACTTTCAATGTAAATTTTGGTTATTCTTAGTTATAAATGATTACCTTAGGTAGTATGCTTCCCACAATTATTATTTATGCATATCTCGTTTTTGCTAATCCTTCCTTATAAATTCACAGACATAATGTTTCCATTAAGGCTATGATGACCAAAGTTTGACAACCTCATTACTGTATGTCATATCACTAACTACTCTACCAGCCCGAAGGCACATGGATAAATAATACTGAATGACTGGACCACTGCAACACCAACACTGGTTTGAACTGTGGTTGAATCCTAAATGCAATCAGCGGCCACAGTACAACTTTTTCCTAAGGAAGTATGCCTCGTCATTGACGAGAGGAGCCAGACCTCCACCTTTTTGTGTACAGTCCAGAATGGCGAGATGCAACCATCTGGCTGGAAGCATCTCATCTTCATCTGGAGGTCCTCTCCGGGGGGGGGGGTATGTCATCACATTATTGTAAATTGACGATCTTTTTACTGCTCTATATTTGGCATTTATATACATTTTTTACTTATTTTGTCGGATTTTCTAGATGTGCATTATAAACAAACCAAGCTATGAGACGCAAAAACTACAAATAATATTTTAACTACCTCACTTTTGGAAGATAAGTTAGTACGAAAGAAAACACATAATGAGCAATAAAAACATTTAAACCAACATAAGTGAGATTCGCAGGGAGTAAAGGAAGTGTTATTAAGAAATTGAATTTTGATTCCTTCAAAATAACTTAGAAACCCTGCACTCATAACTTCAGCTGAAATTTCTAAAGAAAACATTTTGTGAGATATACTTTGATGCTCTATCAGAAACCTTGGAAGAAATGTTGCAAAAGCTACATATGAAAGCACGAACTACGCTGAAACTCGGAAGAAGTTAAATTTGATAACGAAAAAAAATCAATTTTGAGTTATGTCAATTTTATGTCAAGAGCCTTAAACACAATAACATTTTCATTACATATTTTTAAAGAAAAAGTATTTTAAATATTTAATTAATTAGCAAATTGTATTGTATTTTCTAAGAATGAAAATTATTGAATTTGATTGTCATCTTACTGCAAGCTCAAAATCATATTGAATCAGCATCTGGATAGTCATACTACAGACTCTTCGATCAACTCAAAAGCACACGGAAAAATTACGTAATTAATGTACTGCCATTATAGCAACACTGGCGGGAACTGTGGTCGAGTCTTAAGAGCCAGCACTAACCACTGTGCAACTCACCACAGTTAGGAAGTATTCCCCGTCATCGATGGGAGGAACCAGATCCCCAACCCGCTGTGTATCCATGTACCCACTGGGGTGACGAGATCCAACCATCATGCTAGAAGCATCTCATTCTCAATTATGAAGTGAACCCCGATGGTCTCAGCATCTGGATAAGCTAAAACTCTTGAATTATCATTTTAAAATTACTAAATACTATTGATTATGTTAAAAAAAAGTTGTTATATTTGATACAATACAATAAAAGACAATTCTCGTAGTTTATTCAAAAAAAAAAAATTATCGCAAAAATCAAAATTATTTAAAATAATCAGCTACAGCCCCTTAACTGGGCCTGGATTTCAATATATTTGTTTGTTTAAGACGAAGAACAAGATTCTCTTTATTTTGAATATTATAAAAACATAGCAGTAAAAAATATAAGAGTATGAAAAAAGATTTATTTCTTCCAAAAAATTGTATTTAACTCATTAGCATTGTATCCAATAAAAATACAAACATAATATTTACTTTTAATACTTATATTTAATTTTAAAATATTACATTTCATTTAAGAAATTGAGTTTAGAGAAATAGTAGAAATCCTGGTAATATCTTTGAATGTATCAAATGCATTTATTTTGCTTTAAAATAGTTAGTCTTTAAGACTTCTGTTCGAAGAAACTGAAAATTCATATAAATTCACGGAATAGTTGGATATAAAAAAAAAATTGTGCGTTACTCTACATGACGAAAACAGCTCATAATAATTAGAATTAAAAGCTAGAATATGTTGGACACAGTCAATGTGAATAAACAAGGTGAAAACATAGGTTTGATTTCAGATGACCGACATTTTCCTGATCTTATATGAAACGCATCAAAACAGAGTTAATTTTGCAGAAAAATTCAGGCAGTATTTTTTGTTTTTTACTATACCATTACAAGATCACGTAATTTCTATTTTAATAAATTTCTATGGGCAGTTTTAAAGTATTATCCAAATAGAAATTTGAAATTTTCTAAAAGATAAAGAAGTCAAAAAAGGAATGAAGAAAAATTTTGTGAAAAAGAATTTTTCTATTTAATTTATAACTACAAGTAAATAAGGAGTCAAAAATTATCAAATTTTCTTTTCTCTTGTTAAGCATTTAAGCATCTTATTAGTTAAAAATATATCGATCTATACTTTAATCCCCTGAAAATTTTAATAGACTTCTTAACATTTTTCACCTTTTTTACGCAACTTTGCATATATGTCTATGATCAATATCTTGCAACTTTGGAATCATATGTCTATGATCAATATTTCAGGAATAACAGTAGATGTCAAGATTCTTGAGACACCTTGTATGCATCCTGATAATTTGATAATAATAATAAATTTATTACTATAGTTACAAGAGACATATTATGCTATTTATAATATTACGAATTAATAGAATTATCTATTAATTCTTTGAAATATGTCACATCATAAAGGATAGTTGTTTTGCACGCATTAATACATCGCATGAGAAGTATGGATGCATTATTCTACAACTTGTTGCGAACTATTTCCACAACTATTTCCATTAATCAGAAAGATTCTTTGGGTAACATATCTCCTATAAATTAATCCGGTCTTTTAATATTGCTAAATTTACTGTTTGTAATCAGAGGAAAGTATATAAAAAGGGAAAATCGATAGCATTATGTAAATTAAATAACGCAACAATGTATAATTGGATTCTTTGATGAATTGGCGGCCCTTTAGAATTCAAACAAGATAAGGCAAGCATTTAAAAATGACTCTATGATTAATTGTAAAGATTATCTACAAAATTTTGCTTCAAAAGTTCGAAGAGTATTTGTAATCAGTGATATAGACATGTCTTTTCTTATGGATACTAGTTGACATCAGGAAATCAAGTATTGTCACATTTTGCAATAGGTAATGAAACTTGTATGTGTTCTTAAAACAGAAAAATCATGTAATCTATTTTTATTCTTTCAAACATCCCCTTGGGGGGGAACCCTAGCCCCCACCAAGAGAAGCTCACGGTATTTTGTTGGTTTCTCCATCCTGGAGGGTACACGAATAGGTGGGGGTCTGAAGCCTCCCATCAATTATGGGACGTACTTCCTTAGAGAAAGGTTGTACCGTGACCAGGTCCTTAGGATTGAATTGCAATTTCAGGCAATGTTGTTGCTGCAGCAGTCGGGTCATTCAGTATTATTTATCCATGTGCCTTCAAGCTCGTCGGAGAGTCATTGATATGACTTTACTCTTTCGAACTTCATAGTTTGTATCGATTTTGATCATGTCATTCGTTCTCAGCAGAAACCAAATTTTATTTATAGTGTGCCAATAATCAATTTCCCCTTATTTAGAGTTAACTAAAATCATAACCTTTCATCAATCGGGCATTAAACTTTATGAATAGGTTAATAATTGGGGGGAAAAACATTCAGCGAATCAAAATGAATTTAAGGACAGCTTACAGATGGCGTATTATTCTGAAGATTCTTAGCATGCAAGCGAATGTATTTCTGTTTAGAGAAGTACCTTATTATCTAGATCTACAATTATTATCTGCTTAAAAATTTGAAGATTTTTTCTCTTCTTCTTTAGCTTCATATTTTTAGAAAAGTGTATTTCCTTTTTCAAGATTAAAAAATAAAAATGGCACTCTTTTAGCATTAATTATTATTTTTCGGAGTCTTTTAACAATAACTGGAATTTCCCAAACCCAAAATTTCCACTGAGAAGCTGTAGCTGAAAAAAGATTCAAGTAAAAACAATTCTACTAACAAAGAGTTGTCGAATAGACTAAAGACAACATAAGTAACGTGGTGAGCTCACTTATAAATTAAACAAGAAAATTTTTAGGTTCTAACTCAGGCAAGAAAGAAAATTTCCCGAGATATTGGGCTTTCGTGGTTTTTGTCCAGGGTGATCATTATTGATTTTTTTTTTTTTTTTGCTAAATATTTTAACTACTACTTCATTAAAGCACCCATATAGTTTTACTATCTTTAATCATAGAATCTTGTTTATCTATTTTATATTTACTTTAGAGATATATTTTATATATTAAAGAAATAAAATGTTATAAAACGTTTCATTGAACATGTCAGTTGGATATAATCGGTTATCACAGCAAAACTTTGATTTGTAGGCTTCAGCTATATTTAATCAAGTTTTCTCTTTCTTTTGACAGAAATATACATTGAAATTAACATAAAAACCCGTTTATATTCTTATTTATATAATTTAAATTATTTATATGCACAGCTACACGATTACAAACATAAGAAGTTATTACATGTATTTTTAGGATGCTTAAAGAACAAAACAACACCCAAAATGTCCAGCAACCTTTGTAAATAATATTCTTAAGAGTATTGAAATATCTTGTCATGAACATATTTCTTTTCTTCTGTAAGAAATAATGCGTAAACAATGTATTTTATTCAAATAATAGGAAATTTTAAAAACCAAAGTATAATATTATATTCTTTTTTGAAAAAATTATATGATAGAACTGCTAAACTGTGAATGATTATTTTGAGGAAAATTATTCAATTTAAAGTCTCAATTTTCATTCATCTTTAATATAAATAAATGAAAATAAAAATAACTTAATTATTATGGCAGAGTTTCACGCTATGCCACTAGAATTTTAAGATATTTTTTTATTTTTATTTTGAGAAGAAAATTTGAAATTGTCTTTATTTTATTTCTATCATTTCTATTTTAGAATGTTATTTGAATTAGCAAAGTTGGGCAAAATGTCTCTTATTTATATTGTAGTCTTTTCAGTAATTATATCAGATATATATGAAACTTCAAATGTATTGCCAACTCCTTAGACTCTGCTTTGAAGTATTCATTCTCATTTTCATTTTATAATGGCAGAAGAGTTAAGAAATATTATATTTTACAGAGTTTAAGTTTACTGAAAAACTTAAATCTTCAATTACAAATAGAGTAAGTAAATGACACTAGCTCCCTTAAAAATGATGGCTGTTAAAAAAAAGTAGGAAAAACTGACAGAAAAAGTATAAAATGTAGTTAACAAAAATAAACTAAATGTAGTTAACAAAAATAAATTAAATGTAGTTAATCAAAAATAAACTGGGAATTATGAAAAATAATTTAATAAACGTCTAAAATGTTTTTGAAAATTTATAAAATGCAATATTTTTATTCAAATATCATTAGTTCCATATCCGGGATGTATTTTTATTCAAACGATACTTATAGCTCCCCTATCAAAATCCCTTTTTCCGCGAAAATGAAGATAAAGCTCACATTTCTGTTGCATTTATACTTTCAGGAAAACCTTTTTTGGAGATAGAAAAGAAGTTTTGACCTTGGGATTACCGACTAGAACAAGAAATGAATCATTCACAGAAGATGAGGTTTTGACGAAAAAGCAAATAAATCCTTAGGGCTCTTTTGAAGTCGCTAGAAGATAAATTCTGTGGTTCCGGTTTGTTTCCTCATTATTTCCCCATACCACATATAGAGTAACTGAATTGATCAAAGAAATAAAACCATCTACCTTGTTTTTTCAGATCAGAAATAATTCAAATGGGAAAAAGGAATTATAATACGTTTTTGATTCAAAATTTGTGCAAGCCCTCAGGTAGAGGAAAATTCTACAGCAATAGAATGTGTTCTACTGACCCGAGAAATGATAAGTACTTATATGCAACACTTAATTTCTTCCCTAATTAAACTCTTTTCATTACATGTAGAGTAATTAAACAGGGCAAAGGAATAGAGTATTTTAGTTTGTTATAATAGAAGACGAAGGATAGCTTTGCTGGAGGAAAGGAATCACAATCTTTTAGTGATTCAAAAGTTGGCCGATAAAAATAATCCCCCCCCCCTTGAAATTACATGAGGGGCCTACATTAGCGTTGGTAAAAAGCAAATTGTGACAGTTTTCAATATATTAATCTACAATAAAAGAATCAACATCCATTTTCCTCCATATCATCTTATTTGCTTTTGATAAGCTTTACCATTTAACAGCGATTATGTGCAAGAAAAATACTGAATTTACTTTCTTAAGATCTTTTTTAGTACTTTCGAGGATAATAAAAGTTACTTATTAGTTTTCAGAATCTCGTAAAATTAAGTGATTACAATAAATTTGATAATGAATATGTCCACAATCATGCATTAACACAACTCGATGTTCCCTCAGTGAATCTGTGCTAGATGTCCTGTAAATTAAAAATTGCTGTACTTATCGGCTAAATAATTTTATAAATAAAAAAAAGGCATGTGATTCTGAGATATGCATGGTTATTCAAACTAATAACACCCATCGTGAATTGCTCTAGCTTTCTTGTGGACAATGACAGATAGAAAAACTTCAAATATATGTAAATAAGCTTCAAAACGTCTCGGGGGTGAAAAATTTATAATGGCAATATTAGATTGATTATTTGCAATGTTATATTTTTCAAAATCTATTACAGCCATGTGATTGAAAATTTTGTGTAAATTAAGTATATCCTTTTCGTTTTATTCAAATAAACTTTTTCCAATTTTAAATCCTTTTAATTTTTGAAAAAATATTGTATAAGTCATAGCGAATTGTCACCTTTTTAAAGTATATTTTAAAAATTATCTGAGGAACATAATTTTGAGCGTTTTGAAAAAGTAATTTCAGTACATAATAGGAAACATTGTGAAGAAAAATTATTCATTTTTGAACAATAAGATTAAGGTAAGGTAAGGTTTTTCCGGTTAAATAGAAATAGAAAGAAAATTACATTTTTAGAAAAATACATTTCAATATCAAAATATAGGCACACTTGACTATTTCGGCCTCTTACTCTACGTGTACAATATTCTTATAATGTTATCATCTGCTGTCTTTTTTCTGTCCTAATCTATCTTGTTGTTTGTAAATTAGAGTAAATATTAATTTTAATAATATTTCTCTATCGAGATTTTTCTTTACATTTTGTTGTTTTTGTTTCTAATAGCACTTGTCATGGACAAGGCCGTAAACTAAAAAGATTTAATCTGAATTGAGCTATTGAGATTTTATTCAAATTGAGCTATTTTGTTTTTATACAAAAGGGGCTACCTAGGGCCAGGATTGCGACTTAGCTACTCACGCTTCCTTTTAAGAGGTGGGCTTCATTCATACATACATTTCATTCACAGATCGTGATTTAAATCTTGATCAGAGACCGATCGTCTCTGAATCAGTATCCCCAGTGCTGTTACTCTCTACATGGAGGACTCTGTGACCAAAATAGATCTATATGCGAGCCAGTCATCACATACGTCATGGTTCTTCATAGTACAACCTAAGGGATGCGAGTCCAACTCCCTACCAACCAGACTATCTTCTCCCTTTATTTATGTTTTACTCATAATATCCAGGATCTCTATGTATAGTTTTTCTCGAAATTTCGTATCTTTATTTTTGACATTGGATAGTTATGTGATATCAAATTTAACAAATAAAAGAAAATAGACTTCAGCAAATGATTTCTTTAAAGCACGACTTCTTATACTATTTTCCATCTCAGATATTTTGTTCTTATCATACAAGCAATTATTCAGGTAATCATGAAACTGAAAAACTTCTAAAATTTGACACCATGTATAGCCCAACAGTAATAGGCTAACTATTTTTATAAAAGGTAAATTTGTCCAAGTATTTTCATCTTTTTCTAAAACGCAAAATGTTCCAGTATCAGATGATAGCCATATTTTTTTCTTTTTTTCTATTATGATTTTATGCTAGTTTTTTGACATTTCTAATCATTATGGCAATTAAATTAAACGGATTTTTAAAAAAACAATAATATAAAGAGATTGAAATTACAAAATTTGAAATTATTATTATTAGTTGGAAGTTTTGAAATTTCTACACTCCTTAGATATCTTTATCTTCATTATTATTATTGCCAAGTAATTATTTTGCAAAATAATGTCTACTCTAGGCCATAAAGATAACATGCATGATGTAGTCAATTGGATGCTACTAATCATATTGACAAGTATAGTTGATAGATGCGTACAAATTGGTTGATATTTTTAAAAAATATCAAATAAATAAACTAAATTTTCACCCTCAAAATATCAACAGCTAAAAAAAAGTTATAAATTTTCTATTCTGTCAATTCTTAAATCAATAACTTTTTGACATTTCCAGTACTTTTCTAAATTCTTTTAAAGGCAGATAAATAAAATTGTAATAATACACAAAGTTTCGCAACTTTTGAACCGAAAGGATGGCTTAAAATGTTCACGCTTAATGGATTTTAATATTCATGAACGTTAAATTCTCTTTATTCAACTATAATAAACTATTTATGAATTATGCTAATAAGTAATGATTATCTGAGCAATTTTCTCAGAGCTTACGATTATCTGAAATTATTAGCTATGCAAAGCTTCCATACACTGTTAATTATGTGTCTCATTTTTTTATAATTGTATTTCAATGCTGTATTTTTATACTTTATTTTCTTTCACAAACGACCTTCTTATGACTTCACTTTAAAATAAATTTCGCCTTCATAAATGTTCAGATTCTTAACGGTAAAATATTACTAAAATTTGAATAAATCGCTTTCATTTTAATTTATTTACTGACAAAAGCTGAAGTTAAGCTTTAATAAAGTGTTTAATATTTTATTCAAAATCGTTTTTAATCCTATCATACACAATATTTCTCCTTTGAATACTTGCTTTGTTGAACCTGGGGGAAAAGCTTTGTTGCTGAGTAATTCCCGCAATAACATCTGCTGACAGCTTCCTCATCTTCTAAATAATGCATGACCATCGGACAATATTGAAGAACTCGTTTTCTTGAAGATGACGTCAGGGAGTTTTTGTCTCCAATGCAAGAAAGATGTTCTTGCGATCACGCACGGAAGAAATCGCATAATTTGACAATTAAAAGATGATTCTTATCAATAGAGCAAATACATAAATTATAAAATTGAAAACCAATTAGTCAACCTCATAATACAGTTTTCAGTTTACAATAAAATAAAAACTGGTAGGTGTTTCATTTAAAATACTATCTACATTTCTATATATTATAAATAATTCTTCATTTTTTTTCTATCTGCATTTTTTCAATTTAAATATATTTGCATTTTTTTTCTATTCAAATATATCTGCATTTCTGTATTTAAATATATCTACATTTTTTATAAAATATTTTTTTCTGTTTAAATATCTCTACATTTTTTACAATCTACATTTATCTCTTTAAAACCAGCTGCATTTTTTTATTATCTAAATTCTTTCTATTTAAATATATCTGCATTTTTTTCTATTTAAATATATCTGCAATTTTTCTATTTAAATATATCTACATTTCTTCTTAATGTAAGAAAGATTTCTTAAATCTAATTTTTTGTAAAGAAAACTATAATATTTTGCAAACTATTCTTCCGGGATCTATTCTGACAAGCAAATTTTTAGAACCGAAGAGAGAATTTTGCTTTTAAATATATCTGGATTGTAACTGATGTCAAATATTACTACTGATTACTGTAGTAATATTTTACATCAGTTACAATCCAAATATATTTAAACGTTGAATATTATTAAATTTTCAAAGTTATATCCTTCAATAGATCAGATAGATTGGAACAAAAATTCCTTGACATGAAATGTTTTAGAAACATCATACATTATCACACACTTGAGTAGTGAATTCAGATTATTTATAAACTTGCAGAAATGTGTTATTCATCGAAAAAATACTCCAGGTAATTATTATTCTAGTCGTATAATATTTCTAAAAAATTGAATAATATGATATTTAAGAATACGCAAAGACTGAAAAATTCTTTTATGATCACTGAAAGAGTTGAGTAAGTTTTGTTCATGTTTAGAAAGCATTTGGGACATGTGAACGACTTAATTTTGCATAACATCATTAACACATCGTTTTTATTTCATTTGCTTTTATGCTGAAATAGAAACCCGAAGATTAATTTACCTAAAGAGACGTCGTTCTGTGAGTCATAATTGCGACTTCGAATAATAAGTACCATATTCAATAGTCAATAAAAGTAGATTTTAATTTGCAAATAAAAGACAACACCCAGAAGTTGCAGATCCAAACGTCTTTATTTGTTTGTATGTAGACATTAGAAATAAGTTTCATATCAATAAAAAAATTCTGACCACACCAAAACTCGGCATCTTATTCAAAACGTATGATGTTATTTTATACTGGAGAGAATTCCAAATCTGAGATTTTGTTTGTTTGTTAAGATTAAAACAAATAGACTGCATTACACTTTTTAAGATATAAAAAGTTAATACGGCCAAAGCGAATACAATCGCCATTAGTATTTTATTTTTCCTCAAAGAAGCAGAAAATCTTCACATTTAAAGTTAAACGGAAAATACTTTCTTGTGAAGTTTGCGAGTTTGAATCCTTATCATGCTACTTTTGATTAAAAGTGTTTTCTCGTGTTTATCTTTATAAATAATTTTATTATAAAATTTATATTTTAGTAAGTCATTAGATAACTAAATTCTTACCAATTAACACTGCCTGCGTGCTGAAACAAAATATAAAAATAATAATTAATAATTGATAAGTGAAATATAATTTCCATTTGTGTTTTAAAATTAAAATTCATTTATAATGAGAAGATTCCCAATATGTTGATTTTTCAACGCCGTGCTATGTTATGGCTTAATAAGGTTAGATGCGATAATTCTTCTCTGATGATTCTCCCCTAGCATATGTTAATTAAAAATATTTATTATCAAACAATTCATCTGAATAAGTTAAAACAGTTGATAGGATATTAAATAAATTAGAAGGGATATTTTATCATTAATTATTTATGAATAATTCAGATAACTTATAGGTTATAAAAAGTACATATTGTTATCAGTTTTTGTTTCAACAATGTCAACTTTGGAGAATGTGATACAATTTTTTGAAATAAAATATACTTTCTGATTTACCTTCCGTATCTCTGTAAATAGGCAAACTCGGTTTCTTCTGTTATCTAAATTTTGTGATTAATTTTGATTAGAATATAAACTAGCGATATAGACTAATAATGCTTTGTAATGTAACCAATGACATAATCGAATGCCTCTATGTAATGTAACCTATGACATAGGATAATGTAAAAGTAATTTTGATTAAGATATTTCAGATGTTTTAATTCTGTTTATTTATAAACAAGTAATGAAGCTCTGTTTCTGTACTCCTGTATTTTAACTAATTTTTGTCCCAAAAGCTAGTGAATTTCATACAATATTGACGAGGTATCTATAAAAGTTGATTTAATAAAAAAATTTTAGCATATCTTACATTTATTAAGGTCTTGAATTACATTGGAACTCGAGTATAATTCTGTGTCTGCTTCTAAATTCAATGCTATTTAGAAATGTATCTAAAATATTAATAAAAATTACTGGATTTTCAGTTAAATCGAAATTCTATCCTAAGTTGTGAGAAGGGAAACACTATGACTTGGAACAGCATTCGCAATGTCAAATGACTAAATCTTTTATTTAAGATCCCAAGAACTTTTAAGAAATAATTAATTTGCAAATTAATCTAAAAAATAGACAAAATTAATAAAAAATCCCTCGGAAAATTGTCCCAATTCTGTTTCAACTAAACATTCCAAAGAAATTCTTAGAAAAAAAAGTCATCTCTAAATACAACATTCGTAACATTTTAAGACAAAACTTTCCATTAAAGTATCCCAGGAATGAATGGTGTGTTGAAGATCAGCCGTGCAATAATCATGGCGAAGACGATGAGTTCTCGAAACATGATGGTTCTCTTGTTTCACCAACAAGATAGAAAGCGAAATAGGTGTTCTGGGCTTTGTCGAACGAGACTACCAGAGTTCTAATCCGGACAAGTGGTAGTTGTTGCGTTGGAACGTGAGGACTTATCCAGCTATTAAGGGAGAATTCACTGTTTACCGTAAACGTTTCTAGATCATTTGGAACTTTATAGCTTACGCGGGTGTTGGTTGAATGGTTGAGGTATCGCTAATTATGTGGTAGATGCCTGAAAAATGTGGATTCCCTTAACACGTAGATCCAAAAAATAAATGAGTTTACTTGCTTTTGGCCCTAAGCTATGTAAAACAAAAATCTTATGTCGAAATCACGATGAAAGAATTAAAGAAGAAATGAGAGTTGTTGATAAACATCACGATGTAAATTATTTTATGTGCTGGGGATTTCTTATAGATGTGGGTAGTATAAGAACTTACAACTGTTACAATTGTTAACTATAAAATATTCTCACAAAAAAGTAAATCCTTTCTTTCTTTCCATCAAGCAGAATATAAGTAAGAACTATAACACAGAAATATCTACTAAGAGTATTATTAACGCACATATTTTATCAGTTGTATGTTTTTTATCTGTTATTGTCTTATGTTGTTTTTATTATCAAACGAAATTGTAACAAAAATGAATTTTCTCCTCTGTACGCCTTTTTTGTTAGCATACGAAAATGTAATAATAATGAATTTTAAAAATAATTAAATACCAAAATTGTTTTTTGACATGCTTCTTTTTCATTGTTACTTGCATTAAAAGTATAAAAGACTATTTTTGAAATTCAGTAGAAAAAAAATTCAATCTTTTCAAAAATTTAACGTTTATTCTAAATACATGCTTATTAGGATATAAAATCGTTAGATTACATGAAGCATGAAAATAATAAAAATACAATGACCCGATTATTCGATATTTGGTTTTATTCTATTATTATTTGTTTTATTTTTTTTATAGTAAATCATTTTTCATTGACGAAATGCTAATTCTTACATAAAACATTTTAATTTTTTTCAAATGAAAACATACTATTATCAACATTTATTGCGAATTATTATTAGAAGATAACGAAAGAAATATACTATTATCTTTAATTGTGTAATCTAATTAGTGCAGGATTTAATAACATGAGGTAAAAAAAAATTACTTCTACAATTTTTTTAAGGTAAACCGATTAAATGGCAGAAATATTATGATTAGTCTTGAACTGAAGAGTAGCAGACATCGATTTAATGTTAAACGATTATTTTTTTCGAAATTCAACTACTGAGTTTAGTTTATTTATATTAACGTTCCGTTTTAAATCAACATTATTGTTATTTTGAGAGTGATTTCGCAATTTTAAAACACGGTCAGATGACGAGTTGGCTCCTCCCTCTCCACACCATGTCTTTCCAGCTGGAGGACGTTTGACCCAGACGGTTTTACCGCGTACCAGACCAGACTACACGACGGCTCTTCAGTGAAACCAGATCACGAACCTGAAACCCAAAGGTTCCGAGACCTTACCACCAGACCAACGAGGTCCCATTCAGCTACTGAATAATGCTGCAAGAAAGCTTTTGATAACAATACGATTCGTGACTGATGCAAGTGTATAAAACTTGGGTCCCTCTAAAATACTTTAATATTAAACATTTTATTTTCTATGACAATGCTTAAAATTTTTCTATAACATTATGTGAGCAAATGTTTATTTAAAATGATAAATATTTTACCGAATATCTGCTGTTTTGTTGTAATAATTATTTGCAGTGTACGCTGTTAAAACAGCGTGTATACATCGTATATACAGTGTTAAAACAGCTTCCTATAAGAATTTACCTAAAGATAGATTCTTATAGGAATATACTGCCTATAGCAATGATTCTCATGACCAAGATTTCGGGAAAATTTCTTACTCACGTAACGCTTTGCCGATGTTTTCTTGTGGACAGTATAATTAGCGCAATTTTATTTGAATTTTAACTGGCTTGTAATATGCTGTTAGAAATGTAAAAGAACAGTGGAGGAAATAGACCATATATCTCAAATGGGGATAAGGGGGTAGGTGGAAATTTGTATTTCGCTATATCTTTCTTAATATTGAAGATAGAAAAATGATGTGCTAATTACTTAAATTACAGTATCATTAAGAGGAATAATTTTTTCATTTAAAGTTTTTCAATAACTACAGAATCTTGAAAGTTATGGTTGAGAAATGATTTCTACGACCCCAATTTTGACTATAATCTAACATCAGCAATTTATGTTGCCAGATAGTAACTTAACCTTCCATCTTACCGAGAGCATTTTTTAAAATTCGATACGGAAGTTACCTTGTACAGTATGCTTGATTTGGGCATTTATAAAACGTGAAAGGTAAACATAATAAATAAGGTACCACAGAGTGATTACAATACTTCATTTACTAAAACAGTCTATTCTCAATACAGGATGGAAATGAAACATTGAAATACAATATAACTTACATAATGATGATGGTAAATAGTTATGCTCCAATGCACAGTCACTCAGAGTTTACATGAAATATTTTGTTTGCAGGAAAATTTGCCTAGAAGATTTTAGCAATAACAAATCGGTAATCTACTGTCATATAAAGCAAAGTTATAGAGCTAAATTGGTCAATTTTTATGTTGGTTCATATTATGATTGCAAACCTATCATACATTTAGTCCTTTTTAAAAGTCTTCTTTAATATTCAATCCTATATAACAAACACAGAAATCTTCACTCAGTTCAATTAACGAGGAATGATTCTAATATTTTCTTCCGAATTCTTCTCAATTGCATTCAGTCCAGTTTCAGTTTCGTTAAAATCACAAATTTCCATTAACAAAAGTAATATTAAAAGAAATAAAAGAAAAAGTAATAAATAAAGAATAAAGGAAATATAGCAGTTAAGTAATTACTAATCCATCAACTTATTTTATTTTTCAAACGCATTCCTGCCCAAAATACGGATATTTTTAATGAAATCTAAGTACAAGTTGGAGGGATAAGAATTCTTATTGTTCATAACTGTCGCATATCTTTCGAATCCCATTTTCTTTATAACTTTCATAGTTTCTATCTGTGATGACGCCGTTTGAATTCTGCTATCCATTCTCTGATAGAAAATAAGGGATTTTTTTTTCTATAATTTTTCAATAACTTAGTCACAATGAGCAGTTTCTCAGAGATGAATACATAGTGTTTTTACATATGCACAGGAGATTCGTAGCTTCTTCGAAAAACTCTTTATGATGAAGCGTCATCGTCCAAAGGAATAATATCGGAGAAGCAGACGTAGTTGAATAACGCGTAAATGTATCCGAACTGTAATTTTTTAATGCTTGCGTTCTCAGACTTCTACTTGTAGAAAATAGGTCCTGGGCTTTCGGTTAATGGAAATACATGTTATGTATCATTGATAACAGGCGTCATTCTATATAGTGAGTGGAGTATCAAAAGTAAAGAAAGCAGCATAGAGATGAAAGGGCCGCACATGATACTGTCTGCAGATACTGAAAAGAGAAAATTTAATAATTACAACGATGAAACAACGCACATATGTGCTATCTAAAATTCTTTCATGAAATTAAATGCTATATAAGTTAATAAAAAACAAGCAATGTCGAATTCAACAACGATTTTTTTGGCAAGAAGGAACTACAGAAACAAATGAAAATTCACGGGGTGTTTTTCTTCTTCTTTTTTTTGCAAATCCAAAAAGAATTCATGAAATACTTAACCTGTAAACCGGGTATGGCAAAATGTTTTAGTGGCTAAACAAGTTGAATATAAGCTGATTAACCTGCCAACTTATTAAATTATTGTAATTAAAATAACTATGCAGTTACTTTCAAACAATAGATAAGAACATATCGATAAAATCAAGCTTTTGTTACAATTTTGATAAGATTCCTTTGAATATGCTTGGAAGTAGACCTACAGGGTTTCCATTTCAATAGTAATATATTATTTAATTTCTGAACCATTACACATATGTTTACTATCTATAGTTCTAATGAGAAAAATGCTTTGAGTGAAATAAAGAACAAATTTTATTATGATTTAATCAATACAGGAAACTTCGAAAAGAAATTCAAATTCTTTTATACAATCCACCGAACCTGTTAGTTAAGTTTTTAAAATGATTTCGAGCATTTAATACTTCAAAACACCGTTAGCAAACCTAAGCTGACGAAACTTAAATTCTCGTAATTTGATAATCTTTGGTCGCCAAAGAGTGTTTTGTGTTTGTGTGCTTAAAATGGTAATGGTTTAATTATTTTAATTTCCTATATGTTAGTGGGTAAGAGATATTTAATTCAATTAATAATATTATAATATATTGAATTTATAATTCAATTAATTATATATTCAATACAATATTGATCTCTTTGATCTTTACGAATCGATATAGTATCGAATATAGGACGGAAAAGATATAGATATGAGCATTTCTGAATATAGATCGTGTCTAACACAGATATAACATTCAATACTGTATTGAATATAGTTATGAATAATATAGGACGACAAGGATGCATAACAATTTATAATTCTTATTTTTTCAATCGAACATTTACTGATTGAATCAACATAAAAATCATTTATTTCTTCAATTTTATTATTTTTTAAGTTTGCCCCTATATCTAATAGAAAATTTGTACAAACTCCCTATTAGAGTATTCACTCTAATAGGGCCTTGGTAACAAACTGTTTAATTTTTAATGTTCCTGTTTAATGCATAACTGTTTAATGTTTCCCAATTTTTATCATATATCAATAGATGTCAAATATCAATGTTGCCATATATCAACTAATATCAATATGTTTAAATTTTATTTTAAATACTCCTCCGAAAGAGAAGTTTCATCCTTTAAAATTTCAAATATCTTATTGTTATTTTATTAAAAAAAAAGATTCCGGCTTCCTGGCTTAGGTGTAGTGCCTCTTTCCCATGAGCTGGGTGTCCTGGGTTCGAGTCGTGGTTGTTTTTCCTTTGTGTTCAATCTATGAGATTAGTGAATGAGCCCCCTTGTGAAAAGGGGTTGTGCAAGCGAATGCGTGTGTTTCGTTTTCATTTGCGATAAAAGTCAGACTTCTGCCTTCGGGTACTCAGGCATCTTTACACTCAGAAGATACTACATTCTCTTTCCTAGTTAAAACACAGACATGACATCATCATCATAAAGAAAAGATACTGTTCAATTAACTCAACTGAAATCCTATGACTTAAATAATGAATTTTTGAATATATTCAACTATCATAGCACCTTATCTTGGTCAAATGCCAAAACCGCAAACCTTTATAAACAAAATAAAAATAATTCATTAAAGCTTTTGCATCACTCTTCATTCATATAATTTACCTCAGAGCCTAATACTCATCTGTGTTAAATAATCTCATTTATTGGTATAATTTAATAACTCCTTAATATTTCATAATTAAGCAAAGATTATTCTATTTACTTGAAAGATTCAATTACATCATTTAATCTGATTACTAATAAAAGTAAGAATATTAAATAAATATTTCTCAATTTTCTTGTTTAATAGCAAGATTTTACTAAGTTTCAAAGTGGAGTTTTAGTATTGAGTAAAATCAAGATTCGTTTAATTTCAAGCATCAATCTAGACATGTATCCATTATATGGAGGTCATTTATTAAAATTTCTAAAATTATTAAGTCTCTTGTACTTCACAATATAAAGTTCGCTTCTTTAAATTAAGTCACTTTAAAGTTAAATACTAATCTATCAGTAAATCTTGAACGTTTTAAATTAATACTATAATGAATATTGCACAATTTGTGACAAATTCCTTTCTAATCAAGCAATTCCTTGAGCTTTGACAATCAATATTGTATTGAATATTAATGGAATTGCTAGGTAATCATTCCTCAAAAATTACACCTTAAACTTTATAATAAACCAATTTTGAAATTATTAGAATTATTAGGTATGTTTAAGTATGGTTAATAAATCGCATTTGGAGTTTTATGAATCGGTACTATATTGATTATTATCAGAATCATATGTAACCATCAATCAATAAATTCCACCTCAAGATTTATGAATCAATGTTATTATGTCAAACATTACCGGAATTAGCAATCTGTGCAACTTGAAGCTCTGCTGTTTCATGCCGTCCTTCGAAGATTACTTCTTCTCTCCTTCGCAGAATCTCTCTGGCAAGAGTCGATTCACAACGCAATCTCAGCTCGCCTTGTCGCAAATGATGCTGTTGGACATGGAATCGAAGTCCCAAAACAGTGGATACCAGCGAGGAAGATTGCGAACGTATCGTGCCATAATCAACTAAATGAATGCGTGGAACCTGAAAAAATATGACGATGTATTGTAAATTTAAAAGGAAAAATATTCCCACTGAATTTGAAATGTGTATTGAAACTTTTGATTTTAAACAAAGAATTTATCAGTAAAAAATTCGCTTCCTAAATTTCACTTTATACAAATTGAATCCTATTTAGAAATTTATCAGGATATAATCAACTAAAATGTGTCAAAATTTTCAACTATTTATAAATTTTTAAAAATTACAGAAACTATTCTGATAAACATTTTACTCGGAGTTTTTTAAATAAAAGAAGAAAAGGATTAGTGGTCAGATTCTCTATAAATTAAGTTAGCAAGAAACCTAGAATGCTATTTTTTATTCATTTCATTCAAAGAATTTATCAGAGACATTTTACAAAAATTTCTTATTTTTCAAATTTTGAAAAGGAATTTGTATAAAAATGTGCCGGATATTCGAATTTCTTGAGACCCAATACCTAATTCTAACTCATCAGAGTTAAACATGTAATTTAAATTGTAAAAATGCTTTAAATGCAGGAAGAGTTTGTGTTACTAAATATATTTCTCCAAAAGTTAAGAAATATCATTTTTTTACAGTTTACCAATCCTATCAATTACATTCAATAAAATATTCTTCACATTATAACATTTTGAATAAAATTATTCATTTTTCTGTTGAAAATTACTATCAACATATTTTTCAGGTAAATTTAAGATATTGTATGAGATCTTTATAGATCGTTAGAAAATTTAAATTACGCATTTTTGTGTTTACTTTTTTAATTTTTTTCTTAAAATAAATTTGCATTTAGCTCGATAATGGTTTTTTTATTTGTATGTTTTAAGACCCCAACAATTCTTTTCTATATATGATTTAAAGGATTGTGGATAACGTATAAAAAGTGAGAGTCCATAAATGTTTCAGAACCATTTTATGGACAAGCAATATAAAATGTAATTCTTTTTATCATTTAAAGTAATTTCTCTAACCAGAACCATATGTCTATCTCTAAACGCTTAGAAAATAACAATTGAACCACAACAAGAGTAGATATATTAAGCCAGTTCTCCTTGACCTAGAATGAGAAAATTTTATTTAATTTCAAAAACTGTTTGTAATTACCAAGAGCATTCGTAATCGATATATGTTTTGATGTATCATAACACCATTTGAATGTTGTATATGACGCTATTTTTTTAAGTTTAAATAAAGTATTATGTGAATCAAAATGTATAATAGTGGACTTATGAATTACAAATAAGTATAAATGAGGAAACTTTTGTGTGCATAGTATAAAAAACATGCGCTTATTTAACGCGTTATTTCATTTGGAGTTTGTTTGGATACGATTTAAAAGTAAGTGAAAAATTATTAAAAATGTACACTAATTATATAATTGAAACTACTGCAAGTAAAAATTTAAAATTAATTATAATCTGAACTGTAAAACTTTTAGTGCTATTTCAACAGAACAAATGTGAACTACTACATTTTCAATCCAACGGCTCGGCTATACGTGCCAACGATTTTAGTAATCAATTAATTTCCGGTATCTATGAAGAAATTTGGGCCATGCATTTATATGAGAATAGGGGCTTTCCCAATTCTGCCATTTTTTTCTTGAAGTTAGAACATTCATTTTAAATCATCTTGAATGTTAAAAATATTTATAAATTAGATTAAATCTTGATTGTAAATCAAAAGAAGGATTTCCTTTTCCATTCCAATAGAATGCTACTCTTAAGCCTTCAAATCAACCTATAAATGTCAGTTACGATAAATATATATTATATTGCTTTACTCTTAGAATTTTAAAACCATTTAAAAAGTAATAAAATTCTTAAAACTTAAACTGATTTTATTATTGAAAATATTGTAAGTGAAAATTTAAGATGCAATATAATATGAACTGTCATTCTTTTAGGGTTATGTTAGTCGTTAAAGTACGTTTAACTATTATTTACATAATTTTAAACACGCAAAGATTCAGAGAACCTTTTATTTTTCAGTCCAACGAATCGGCCCTACTTATCAAAGATTTTAGTAAAGATTTGTTACCCTTCATACATGATAGAATTTGGGGCCATGCGTTGACATAAATATATATATTTTTTAATCCAGATATTTTTTCTTCATTTGAAGTTTGATCACGATTTTTAAACCACTTTGAATGTGAGAAATATTTATAGATTTTATTTCGTCTTAAATTTTCCTCAGAAGAATTATTTGCTTATGCATTCCAGCAGAGTGCTATTATTGATATCGTGTTGATTCTATATCAAGAGAATTATATCCTTATCCATTCCAGTAGAATGCTATTTTTAAGTTCTTCATAGCAAACTAAAAATGTCAGTTACGATAAATATATATATTGTATTAGCGCTAATATACAGGATTTAAAAATTTCCTGATACAGATAGAAAGCATACTTCTAAGAATGGTCCCGGCTTCACGTTATTCCTTATAATATGAGTCGGACGAAGAGTCGGGAAAACATAGAAGTTGAAACAGCTTATGATTTAGGACAGTGATGGGGAAACTACGGCCCGCGGGCCAAGTCCGGCCCGCGGAACGGTTTAATCCGGCCCGTTTAAGAGTGCCGTCGTGAGAATGTTTGAACCCATTCTCACTTCGTAATGTGACGACCCGCATAAAAACTACCTGCGGCGATATTCAAAACACAATAGTATTCTGGACAAATCCATCCGACCCAAACAGCTGACTCCTCTTCGCTCGAAACTTCCAGACACTCTAGCATTTTCGATTCATTGTTCTGTTTTTCCGAAAGAACCGCAAAACTCCAATTCCCGAACAATCCTTGCAGGTAGGTATAAATACAAGCGAGGCCGCCCGAAGATCAGTTAGTTAGCGACTTAGTCAGTCATCTGCAACGACCCGCTGTGATTCGAGTTAATAGAACTGAACTCTAATACTCTCCTGAAACAAACTTTTCATACAGTACCATTACTAGAATTTTATAAAAATTTAAGTCCAGATAATTTTCCAAATCTAATTACTCATGCAATAAAGATAATGACAATGTTCGGCTCATCTTATATATTAGAACAAATCTTTTCAGCAATGAAGCTTAGGAAAACTTCTTTAAGAAACAGAATTACAGATGAGCACCTTTCATCAGTTTTAAGAATTTCTGCTTCGCAAATAGAACCGGACTATGATGAAATTTTGATAAAACAGTCTCAATTTCATTTTTCTCATGCACCATTAACCAGTAATGACACCAGAAAATAAAGTGATAATACTTCACATCAAGAACTACACTAAATTCATTTTATATTTTGTGCTTATAATTTTCTCACCTTTTGTTTTTTTACTATTAAAATAATAAGTGTATGTAAAAATATATGTATATGTTTATAGAACACATAAATTTTTTAACGATTAAGCATTATTCTTCGGCCCGCTACGATCGTCTAGTTATTACAAATGGCCCGTCTTGAAAAAAGTTTCCCCATCACTGATTTAGGAGCTTCGGATATACAGGGTAGCCCAGAAGTCCCTTTACATTTTGAAAATTAAATAACTTTTTTTCTATTAATATATTTCTTTTTCTCTTTTCAGAATTAAAAAATATAATACCTGGAAATTTTTGGCATGGATAAGTTTACAACAGAACAACGAGTGAAGATAATTGAATTTTACTTTGAAAATGGACGGTCAATTGTTGCAAC